>JAPYYX010000106.1:0-137038 GCA_030522605.1 Cremastinae sp. B BG-2022a
AGTAAAAAGTTTCAGTAAAATATTTCATTTATTATATGAAAAAAAAATTCTTGAAAATAGAATTTTTTTTTTTCGACGAAACCCACGTAACCCCTTAAGTTAAAAGTGAGAATCAAATTATTACACAAACAGAGGAAAACGGTTTATCGAAACTTCAAACGAACGAGTGGAAAATGGCGTGATAGATAGAAATGTGATTGAATCGTAGCCAGGTGTTATAATTCATGTAATCCAACCGTTCCATTTATTTCCATATCTGTGTAGATTACTTTAAACTATGCATATTTGTACCATCCGGTGAATGTAGAAATAGAGTAAATTCGCGAGGACGAGCGCTAATGAATTCGCAGCGTTTCGTTCTCGTTTCTCCGATCCCTGATGGGTTCAGCTCCAATCAGTGTAAAATCAATCACGAGTCGATATCACTAACCGATCATGGCGGCGAGCGCTGAGGGAACTCATCTATCTCATTTTAATCGAGAATCATTCCTATGCGACTTTCCCGGTCATAGAAATGACAGGAAATGGATAGATCTCCGTAAATAAATAAACGAGGAGCGCGCACGTCTGTGGCTCATTTCATTTGTCAATTCCATCCATAATTCTGTTATCGTTATTAATCGAGCTAATCAAATCACAACGAGTCGATGCGATTTTTTTGCCAACACCGACGACAAATAAATTAGAATTTTTGTAATTTATTTGTCGAGGCATCCGTCAGTGAAATTGTCAAAAGAAAATTTCCACTTCGAGGAAGAAATAGCCGAAATACTCGAGTTTGCTAATTATACGAACTTACGAAACCCTTTTCCTCCCTTTCTCTCTTTTCCAACGAAACGCTTATACCGTTAATTAACATACCAAGAGCGCGCGAGATTGTTCACTGGAAAAACAAGAGAAACGGGTTTCCCCTCTTCATTTTCTGGCACGCCTTCTCGTTTTGTATCTAAAATTGGCAGTATTACAAAATGGAATAATACTCTAAAGACTCGTATTCATTTCCTCAAAATGAGAAAACTTCGTTATCGAGGCTCACCAAAATTTCAGAACAAAAAGCTAGAAATTCTTACCTATTTTTATATTCCATTATAAAATCCGTCAGAGAGGTCCTAACTAATCACCCTCTATCAAACGAATATATTTTTGTCGCAGTGTGCGTGTGTCCCATGTCTACGAAATTCTCGGGACATTTCGCGCGAGAAAAAGGGATCTGGCGAATCTTTGGGTTCTGTCACACACATTTGGCTGTCGGTAAGAGCTTTTCGAGTAATTCAAACATTCTGAGGGCTCGGAGAAGACAATGGATTGCCGGAAAGGCGAGCGAGAAGGACGGAGGCATTGCAGAGGCGAGTTTATTAGTCGTGAAACGGGCTGTGCGCGATAGTGATTCGAAGCAGCATCGTTGCAAGCTCGCTCCCAGAAGAATGGAGAAGACGCAGAAATGTGTAGACACGCACAGTAAATGAGAAGATATGTTTGTGGTGTACGAGACAAACTGACGTCACCGCTGTCTTTATTCACCGGTGAAGGAAGAGCGAGCGAGCGAGGGAGTGCGGTAATTCGACAGTAGAAACGGTCCCCTCGTTATAGAACGAAGTGCCACTTATCCATCCCGTTTCGGGGACGATAAAGTTTTCCTCCGGCACCGTTCGTCGACAGCAGACACAGAAGACAGTAATATCGCCGTTTCCCTTTTCTCTTCAGTTTTTCTTATTCTTTTCGCAGTTTCGTGCATCTCTGTATAATCTCAAAATTGTTTTCACTCGCGTCGTTTCTAGCTCCGGAGTCTTTTTGACGATACTTTATTCACGTAACGTCGAGAGTATTTCCTTCAATGACTCTTTATTGGAGTTTCGAATCATTTTCAATCAGTTTTAATGGCCAGGACGAAGTGAGTACAAATTTCTCTATTTAATGTTTCAAACTCTTCACTTAGATTCGTGGCATCGGGTTACCTTTGATCTAGGTTTCCTCAGAATGACCACATACATTTTCCAATCCCAGCTTTTCCACGCTTCTATATCCGCGAATCCAGCACACACTTCCTGGAACGTACCGAGCGTACAGAGTAAAAGTTACATACATATCAGTCCTCCCATTACCCTGATTTTTTCGAGCGTTAACTCTGCAGGAAAACGAGCTAGATGTTCTTGGTTAATGCGTCTGGTCTTGCAGAATTTGTGAAAAGCCACATTTATGACTGTCGAGTTCGTAAATGCAAATATTAAATGGTTTCGATCACGTTCGAAATTAATAAATTTGGTTAATCTACAGTGGAACATTTTATCATGAAACGGAAAAAAGTTTTCAAAAACCATACCGTACAATTTATGGTGTAAAAATGAACTTTTTGCAAAATTAAAAGAATTCGAATATTCTTTGTAACATCACAATCTTTTCGATCAACTAATGTTGTCCCTTACGAGATTAAAAATCGTAAGTCGAAGTTTGCACTTTGGATTTTGTCTCTTTGAATTTATTACACACATTCCTTGCGAGTGACATCAGCCGAAAATATACGTATTTGCTCGAATCTTTTTTGTCCTTTATCTCTTCCTCTTTTTCAGGAATCTCTTTCGTACCTCGTATAATTTTATTTGTACAACAGAGACGAGAAAAAAGCGGCCGGTATCTTAAATCCTTGCGCTACAGTGTCATAAACGCGAGAACTGTGAATCTCGCATCTCCACCGCTCTCTCTCCTCGTTGACAATGAAGCAATCCTGTCCCTTTTGCCTCTTTTACTGTACCTAAGAGTCTCACAGTGGTACAATGATCTTTACCCCGAACCGGTGAAACTCGCAAAAATGAAAGACGATGCGGACTTTTCCCTCTTTTGTTTCGCTCCTCAGCAAAAAGTCTTCGTCGGCCTTTCGATGTATTTTTTTTCCAGTTATTTATAACGCTGGAGCACACAACGCGCGAGCCGCGTGTGCATAGAGGCAAAGCGACGCATCGAACTTCCGTAATCCTGATTTATGGCGGATTATGTCGTCAATTTAGCGAGAAACGAGGATCAGGTGTGTATGTGGATCGTCTCGTGTGCCGCGTTAAAACGCGTGTTACGCGAACACACGGAAAGAGTTTAGTTGGATTTTCAAGCCGCCATGGGCTTTCCTCGATCCATAAATTTGTTGATTCTCGTTTTTTTCGTAGATCAACGAGAAGCACCATAAAAGACAAACGATGCTTTATTTTTATTTTTCAAAAAGAAGTAAAAAATTCGATCACCCGTTTCTTTTTCCGAAAGAAACAAATGATGCTTTAACAATGAAATTTATACTCGCATTTTTAGATATCTCAACGTGGTCACCCCTTTGTTTTCTACATCTTAAGGTTCGCCGTGCTCGCCGTCTCCGGGGGCGGGATTCACGAAACGATCCTCGCAAATCCGTAAAAATATCGGAAGATTAACTAAACGTCCCCACCGTGCGATATTTTTCTACAAATTATTGAAAAAAACGGCTCTACCTTATTTTCCCATCGACAGGAATCTCGGCGCCTTCCACTCGTATCGATAAATTGAACTTATCGCGCTCTTTCTGTCGAGACGATAAAAAAAGGATTTTTTCGCCCGTCTTATTTCTTGCTTGATATTTAATTTGTCTCACGCTTTTTATCACAGAAATCCTGACAGGGAGGAGAGAAGGCTCGAGAAGTAGAGAGAGGAGAAAGATAGCTACAGTTTCTCAAACTGGTGGTTGCGCCTGTATAAAGGGTAGCCAAGTTTACCGCAGCTGAGAATAATGCTAATGAAATCCAGATAGGATCTTTATACACAAGGAGACAGCAGGGAGAGCTCACCCCAGCCTCACCCCACGTACGTCCACGCTCTCTCTGCTCTCGCAAGGAAATCTGTTGTCCTTTGCTCTCGCAAGCTTTCACGCGACTGGAATGGCAGAAAGCTCGTTCCCGGACTCCGGGTATTATTTCTTCAGAAGGCAAACCCACACAATCTCATATTTACAATCGCGCTGAAAGAGAAGAGGACCCTTACACCGAAATATCTTCCTCGAGATTTCTCATCTGCGATTATGGTCTCCCGACGCTGTTTAACTCGCCGCGAACGTGCTCTTCTCCTCTCCTCGTATCCTTTTCTACGAACGAAAAGAACGCGCGAGACGATCAATCAGGACGTGTCCCTTCGTCGTCCTTTCGGTCGACGCGGTTTACGACTGGAATCGATTATTTGAGCAAAAATATTAAACCAAAATTAATATACAAGTTGAATCTTTCTTTGTCATCCTCTCGTGTGACTTTATCTTCTAGAAGAAACAATAAAAAGGAGAAGGGTAAGAACGTACAATAGCTCGTTTGCAAAGCAAAACGGCTCAGGTTGATATAATTCCGGGCCTAATTACTCGGAGTGCTTGACTTTTTTGTTTTTACAAAAAAAAAACAAAGGAAAATAAATTGATCCTCTGAAAATACATTCTAAGAGAATTATTGAATGCGAAGAATATTTCTCAATAAAATGATCAATTGTCGAAAATAGAGGATGGATAAATCCTGAGAATGTTGGAGGGAATAAATCATTGGGTATTCGCGATGTAAGAGCCGATTGTTCCTCGTAGTCGGGGATTAAGTAAAAAGCTAATAAATAGTCCGGAGGAAGGAGAACAAAAAGATAGAGTAGAGAAAACGCTCGAGACAGTGGGCTAAAGGGAGACAAACGCGGTGGGGGGATAAGGAACAAAGGCGGAACAAGAGCGGTGCAACGAAACGTCGGCGAGAGGCAGAGGAAAGGAGGAGGAGGAGGGAGGATTCGCGAGTTGCCTGATAATTAAGAAGCTTCGTGAAGAGTATATACGTGTACAACAGAGCGGTGGTGTGGGGAATGGGAGATGGCTAATTAATTTAATTACCACAGTAACAGGAACGACGCTGCTCATCCCCGTGGCTCGAATTTTTTCGCTCTCTCCGTCTCCCTCTCCTCGCCTCATCTTCTGATCTCTTTTCCTCCTCTTCCAGGTTTTATCGGGTTGTATCGGATTACCATACACTCTATTACCTATTTTTTTAATTCAATCTTCTCCGTGTATATAAATTTGTGTATTTACCCGAAGCGGGAGGATATCCAGTTTTTTTTTCGCATTTCCAGGAGAATGGAAAAGTCGGTTGAAATTCGATCGAATGCGGGCATATGAAGAGATCGTAGAAAAAGGGAGAATTCGGGGATAACGGAGAGACGCGGCCGCCTCGTTCGTTTGATTTCGAGTGTACAGAGAACGCGTCCAGCGGTCCACCAGCGAAATTCTCTCGCGCGGTACATGTATACGAGTCCACGGTGACCAGCGTATGCACGAAATGACCGGAAAGAGAGAAAGAGCTGGAAAGGGAGACAAGCAAGCATCAGCATCGTTGTGCACCGTTAAATTTAACGTTTATCGACGCTCGGGCGTAAAATTTAATTAATCCAAAAGTGATTATGAGGAAAAGCACGGGTGCAGAACGCTGATTCTATCAGTGGCAATCACCACCCATAACCCAGGATGGCCGGTCATAACCCTTCAAAATCCCAAGCCCCTTGTCCCGCTTTAACTTCACTCGGTGGACCTGACATGGCAGCGACACCGCCAACCGCCCTCTCCGCAATATCCAAAGGATAAAAAGACCGAGAGAGAAAGAGTGAGCATAGTTACGCTTTGATAGGTTTCCCTGCGTATGTGATATCTGCACCCCCGAGGCCTATATTCATCCCATTTCTTCACTGGATCTTCGTACCGAGTCGTCTTTCTACGTACAACTTTCCTCGAAGGCATCTCTCCACCTTTCTCGACTTCGTCTCCAAAAGATGACACGTAAAAATGGCCATTTCGCAAATAGCCTACAGATATGCGAATCTTGATTTCGTTGCTTTATCTTTCTCGTCACTCTACCGATAAAGTTCGCAAAATGGCAAATCCCTGTTTTTGCAACCTCCCAGTAAGTCCGGTAAGTTTTTCAACCTAGATCATTTCTTCGCGACAAAAAGAATTCATTTAGTCTACACGAAGTCTTTAATGTCCCATCATGTATTCCTCACGCGTACTTATAATGTGTTGGACATTATCTCCTACGACATCGAAAGGTCCTAAAACTTTGAAAGGATCTTCTCCGGAGCTTCTTGGGCTCTCCAGGAAGCTCGCGGTTTTGTATGTACATAACGTTTCCCTCAACTCCGCAACCCTCATATTAATTCCACAGCGTTTGCACGAAGCTTCGGAGGAATGCGCAGTCAGGGCCACCCCTTGTCTCCCTAGAGTCGAATCAACGCATTTCCTTTAATGAGCACCAATCAAGTTGTGAGATTGGCGATCATCTCTCAACGATTACGCTATGTGAGAACACAATGACGCATTTTTATCACGTCTTGATGCCATCGACACAATTGTTCTACACCTTCTTAATAAAAGAAATGAAAACTGATAGCAGCAAAATCCGATATGGAAGTGTTAACTTCAAGAAATTTAACTCCGATTTCAATTTGTTCGTATTGTTTGAGAGCAACCTATAAATGGCCAACAAATCAAAAAAGAAGGAATTTCATATTCACACAAGAGTCGAATAACGAATCTGGCTTCTGATGTTGTATAGAAGTCTGTTACGGTCGTTGGAAAGATTACCACAAAGCAAACCACCTAACAAGACATTGTTTCCAATAGCTTAGCCATTCTAAGGAGGGAAGGGACGTGTGCTCGAAAGAGGCTTTCAGAGTGGTTGCCGTCAACGCCACGTCATAAGAACGAGAGCGGTCTTCCTCTTCGTATCTCCTACATATAGCATTTCTCTCGGTCATACGACAATAGTAGTGGTGAGCCAGAACATAGCCACCCTTCCGACACTCATACTTGTGTGTGAACCTCCAGATGAGAGCGATGAAGAAAATGGTACATAAACTTGTTCAGAGGGTGCCTTAAAAAGAAAAAAAATTAGATGGCCTTTATTCTTCGATCTTCCTCCTCGTATTTGTACTTCGTACATTCCCAAGTTTCTCAAAGTTCTACAAAGGAACACTATCAGAAGGATCACGCGTTACAATCTAAAAGGGGATGTGGATGATAGTTTTCAAGTTCGTTACTCCAACGAACACCCGAGATATAGTCACATCCGTGTGCTCAAGAAAGGACTATTCGAGAAACCAAAATTATACCTCGGGACTGGGAATCCCAATGACCCATCCCGCCCACAAGAAAGGACAAGCCGGAGACCAAGATCGTAACATTAATTCGTATGACCTAAGGATTAGGTAAGATTAGGGGTTTCTCAATGGAAGCCCTTTATCGCGGTACAGACGAGTGTTTGCTCACCCAATTCGATCATCGACCACCTTATAGTCTGAAAAGTAGAAATTGTCAACGCTCTCCACCCTTTGTTTTAGCAGCAGCTCATACCATCTTCAAATGGCGATCATACTAAACATATCTAACAATTCTTGACATGTGTCAGT
Source organism: Cremastinae sp. B BG-2022a (assembly GCA_030522605.1). Lineage (NCBI taxonomy): Eukaryota > Metazoa > Arthropoda > Insecta > Hymenoptera > Ichneumonidae > Cremastinae sp. B BG-2022a. Next base: position 7,429 of record JAPYYX010000106.1, read on the forward strand.
TCAATGTCAGTCTTTCGTGAACTTATGCAGATTGTCTAAGCATTAATTGTAAATTTGTTAAAACATTAATAACTGTAATCTTCAAAGATACATTAAAAGATTTGTTAAGGAAAAATCGTAGAGGATTAAGGACCCTGATGAACCGAAAAAAGGATGCATCGCCAAGAACATTATCGCCTCCTGGGTCATGATAAGGGGTCTCATCCGCTGGGTACTTTTGGTGATAATGTATTCCGGACTCGCTGCTTTGCCTACCAATTTATCCCGCCGAGAGAAGAAAGAATGCTGGAGTAAGAAAAAATACAGATTAAGGCCACTAAGCACGGATTTAATGCTTATTTATACCCGACTAAGTACCGGGTGTTATGCGCCGTATTACCGCCCCAACAGCCGGTTAAACTTTTTCCCTCACTCCAAGCTCTCTTGTTGCCCAACTCCTCGTTTAGCATTCTTACACTAGAACTCATGAACCCATTCGAGACCGTTATTCTATATTTCATCTAAACCTGTCCTCAGAACTTTGTTCCTAAATCATTTCATTCCAAGAATAAGACAAATCACTTCATGAACACTTCGTTCAATGTAGAAAAATATTGGATTCTCTTTCGTTCTTCGTAGATGGGAATGAGTATAGGACGTATAGATTGGGGAAACTCTATTACAGACTCTTCACGTTGACCGAGTCTCTTTACTGCGGTAGTCAGACATACAAGTATAGAAGGCACAGGTTTTAAGTATTTGATTACAGGCTTTCGCAGCCGGCAATTTCGCTTCTGCAGTATAGTAACCGTGAGCTCTGTCCCCTTCGGCGATTCTACTAGCTTGCATGTCGATGTACGAGCGTTATAACAAGAAAGTACCTGGGCTCTCCCAGTTGGCAAAGAACTGGCTAGCGGAGGTCACTCTCGCAGGGCTGTACTCACCATCTTTCACTGCACAAGAACATCCACCAGTCATACGATACTTTGTTACTGCGTCGTTAATTTTAACGCCCTCTACGTGCTCCTGATTTCTTTAACTTTCCGCTGCTTTATGACTCTACAGCCGTACATAAGTGCTATTCTTTTGTACAGGCAAAGAGCAGCCTTCGAGACCCGGCTTGGCTTTCGACTCTGCGAAAGCACCGTAGTTTTACCCTTCTCGGGTTTTCCAAACATATAAATCTGGTGATAAGATCGTTAAGTTGGCGAAAAAACGAACGTATTTTCACTGAGGAACTTTTCAGAGGGTCCCTGCGAGGGAGAAATTTCATCGATGGACGACGGAAAGTGCCGGAAACTGTTCCCCAGAGCTTGCTAGTAGAAAAGTCCGTCAATGGTCAGACTCTTTATACCTATTTTATATTTTCAGCTCGAACTGGTTGCTGAAAAAAACGCTTTGGCAGTGACACACGCTCTTTCATAGTACGTTGCCTGTCCGTTAATTCGTGATGAGTAATGAGTGGAAAAAGGCAACGCGTAAAATCATCCACTGAATTCATGAATTCGAGCGATGCTTGGTCCTGGCAGCTTTTGTCGGTCTTCCGAACGACCGCGCAGCGATTCGCGTGTCTCGAGCCACGTCATGACCAGGGATCATTCCGTGATTATCAACAATTGTATTAACCGTTTTGAACGGGAAAATACTTGTGAAAAAAAATTTCCATAACATTGTGGTCGTAGCTTCCCTATTCAGGAATGAATAAAAAAATGAAACGTACTTGATGATATCGAGTCAGCTCACCCTCGAAAAAAATCAACCGAGACCCCGGCTCGCTATTACCCGAAATCGCCTCGCATATATCCTAAAACAATCACACGGCCGGCCAGCCGAGTATTATATGCCCTTTACTTAGCACGCAAAAGCGTGCGAGACGAGGTTCGCACACACGACTCCGTCTCTCTCAGGCGTACCAGCGTTATGTATAGGGTGTACCGAAGGAAATAACCGTCATCTGTATTCCCGATAACATCGTAATTGAATGTGGTTGACGCGGGGATTTGCTGTACGCGTGGACTATAGAGCCTGCCGGGGAGTTGGGCGGCAAAAGCTCGCCACCACGCAGAGAGACCCTCTGCTCGCCGCGGAGCTTTCCGTCTCTCCTCGTCTGACCTCCTCGTCGACTTACTTCCCTCTTGCGAAGTATTAATCATATCAAGGCGAGGAAAAATCTATCCCTTTTGCTCTACGCACCCTTTCCCCTCCTCCTTGACACTTTTCCCTCCTTCGCGTTCTCCCTTTCTCTCTTGCTCTGTTTATATCTGTGTGTGTATATAAATATAATAAAGGGATGTCTCGGATGAGACCCTGAGAGCCTCGAAAAGCGATACAAAGATAGGCCTTTCTCTTTTCCTGCCAAAATGGAAGAAAAGTTTATGGAGACGTTCCACGCGTGCTCTTCCCTCTTTGCCATCACTTTCGACGCTTCCTTCAACATTTCAACGAGGAAGAAAAAGCTGAGATCTTGCGATAGGCTTGCAGACACAGGACGCTTTTTTTCGAGTGTACAATCTCGATTACAGAAGCCAATTCACGGGGGCAAAAGGGCGTCAGGATTAACGAAGTCTCCAGTTATGGCTACGTAACAAAACGCTCCGTCTTCCAGGTTTGGTTGGATCTCCAGGAAGGAATTTGCTTCGAGGCTGTAGGGTGACGTCAGGGGATGCTTCTTGGCCGCATTTCTTCAGGAAAATAATTTTGTCAACACCTCTTGTCTATATTTCATTCAATGATTTGTCGAATCTTACTTTGATGCTTCACGAAGAGATAGCAAATTATTCTTCGGAGGATAATCCTGAAAAGGCCCAGCGACTCGGAGATCCTTCACGAATCCATATAGTGCGTAAGCGTAATCGTTCCTCAGGGCTCTCATTTTATCACATGCAGTGCAACCGAGACGACAGAGAGTTTGAATCCAGGCAGCGACTTTGGTCTTGCCATCCGGACATGGAATCATCGCGGCGTAAGGTCTTATTTGATACAACAAAAATAAAAATTCCTATGAAAAAAATAATGGTTTTAGTAACTTTAATTGGAAAAAATACACGAATCTTACGTTGTCCAATTGTTGACCCATTTCAATGTCCGAATGCTTGCACTCATCCTCGCAGTGAAAGCTGCAAGGAATCTGCAATTGTTTTGTCCATTACCGAAAAGTCAACTTTGCCTCGAGCTAAGTGGTTGAAATTTAATTTGCCTCTTTGTAGTCATCCGGAAGAGTCGAGAGAAAGTCTGGCCAGGTGGTGTCATTTTCCCATTCAGCGCAAGGGGATGGAAGGATTTGCATCCTGGTGAGGTCCTTCAGTGTTCCAGGTGGTGGATCATCGGCGAAAACACCGATCAGCTCGTTGTTGATCATACTGATCGTAAGGGCTGCTAAATATCTGTTTCTCTTGTCCCTAAGAACTTCGACGTGATATTGAGGACCGAAAAGCTTATTGACCCATCGGACGGCTCTCGCTCGTTCACCCGGATCCGTAACGGCGAGAGCAAGATTTCTTATCGCACCGCTAATAAAATATGACTTTTATATCAAAAAGTTCTCGAAGTATTAGCAAGTATAAAACTAGTTTTAAAATTTACTAAAAAATAAAATGAACATAACCAACCCGTAATATTGAAATTCGATAGTCAGAGCATCGCTCGATGGTTTGTTGGCTGTCGTGTCACTTCGAGACTTTTTCTTTGATCCCAAACTTCCAGAAGCACTTTCTCTCGTCTGATCCGTGGACATGGCAAGAGATCCTTCGATTAAAATCTACTTTTCAAGAGCTTGCTAATTTTGACATATGCATGTGACACGAGTGCAGCGATGTTGACAGACAATGAATTGATATTCAAGTGCATCGTTCAGATGTTATCTTGCTCACTTTCATTATCCAAAAAAATACAGTTAAAAATTGAACGATGTTCATAAATAAAAAATATCAGACTTACCTTCTTATTATAAAAAATATAACTCCACGTCTAAAATCGCAATGCATCCCTTTCTATCGTTATTTCATTTCTTTCCCTAATATTTTGGAGTCGGTGGCCACATAGCTCGGTATAGGGCTGGCACGAGAAAGTTCTTATCGCGGGATCTTTAATTCGGAGAGACGAATGATAAGAGTGAATTTTGGAGGGAGAGAGAATAGTTAGAAAGAGCAAAATGTGAGCGCGTCGTCATTTGTCTAGTGCATGCGGAGACTGCGATCCAGAAGGAGAAGGAACGCGTGCGTAAGCATTCGAGGGTCGTTCTTTCCGCGTGGGCATCAATTCGGTGAGGGGTTGAATGTAAACGGTGGGGCGAAGGGGACGAGAGATCGCCACGACTCGCTTTCTGCTTCTGGAAATTGCCTCTGCTGATTTCATTTCGGAGCTAGATTATTTTAAGGGGATAAAACGACAAAAAAGAAAGATAGAGAGCATCAGTGAACTGCGTCTGCTGTACACTCTTTTTTCATCCCCTCTCTCGTATGATTAATGCGATTTTTTTTAGGGGAGTGTGCACCGAAAAGTCCGTAATATTCTCTCTTTTTATATACATATGTACATTATACATATATCTATTTCTCCATCCCAAAACCAACACGGACTCTTCTTCCTACGCGATCAAACCGGGCATGATGGAATCCAATTAAATTTTCTGGGCTCGCTACGACAAAGACCAGAAGCAATATCTCTTCTCCCCTAAACGCTTTTTTCGATCGGTAATAATAATAGTATTTCGTAACTTACCTTATGATTTTCTGCTGCGTGTGCATTCCGAAGATTGCTTTTTTAAAAATTATTTTAATGAAAAAATACTTGAATGAGCTTTTTTGTGAAATTTTGATATTGCCGTTGATGCCGTGTCTTCGATATTTCAAGTATCTTTTCATAAAGGTTTTTGAGAAAAAATAAGAATCGTGTCGAGGGTGTTGCAGCACTTTGGTAAACGAGGAAAACTGTTCCCTATAAATTTGGACCTTCGTCTAAAATGGATAGAAGTCAGGGTGGGGAAGAAGGACGGAGAATCGTCTGTTGAACCCGTCGTGTTTCGAGTTTTAAGAAGTTTCGTGCTATTATAAAGTCTTCACCGAACATAATAACAAAATCGAACCTGCGCGGGCTGGAGGACATTAGGGAAATCGTGCAGTCACCTCGGTGACATCGCTCTCGAACGCAGAAACAAAAATAAAACGTTGGACAACTTCTTGAAAGCTCTTCGACTTTTCCGATTTCGATACGAGTCCGAATCCAGGCGGTGTAAGCCAAACCCGCGTTATTGAATCGGATTACGGATTTTTATATCCCAGAAATGGGAAAAACGTGAGAGAGAAGCGACAAAAAAAGTTCTACTAAAAATCAGTGTGTTTTCGTTATCAATAAGAATGTATATTTTTTTTGCTTTTTGTTGGTATTTTTTCTCGCCTCTTCTTCCTCCTTCTCTTCTCTCCCGCTCGGTAGTAATGGAGAATCTTTATCGCGATCGCCAATAATTAGGTATTAATAAGTGCGACTAATAAATGACTTTATATACAATGGATGATTAACAAAGAAGTGCATCGAGGTGCCATTCCTCTTCTTTTCTCTTTTTTGTATCCACAACTTCGCAATTATTAAACAAAATAAAAGTACAACAATAATATCGTCTCTCTCATTCTCTCGTATTCATCCATTCCTCAATTTTTTCTCTCTCTCTCTCTCTCTCTCGCTCTCTTTTCTTTTACGTTCTTTATACAGTATATCATTTTTTGTACTCGATCATACTATAGAGAGATGTACTATAAATGTGCTCGTTTCGTATTTATCAACGAAAAATGAAATCTCCTCGTCGTCTCCGGAAACTTGATATTTTTTGGTAAGCGGTGGAGTCTTTTTTTTATTTATATTTTATTTTTTGGTATTGCAAAGTAAAGCTATTGCTGAGACAGTCGAGAGTCAATGACGAGAAGTAAAAAAAATTGATCTTAAGAGTAATAAAATTATCGACAAAAATCAAAATAAAAATAAGAATTATCTCGCCGGATAGCTTGCAATCTGACGGTCTTCTTTATCTTACATTTTATGTCTTTGGTATGAGCTGTTTGGAACCGATTTTTGCGTTCTAAGCTCGTACTCGCGCATTCGCTTTTAACCGCACTCGATTCGTACATCCTTCCATCCCATATATTTTCCCTCATTTTTACTATGTATAATTTTTTCTCACGCTCGCATTCCATCTCCAGACACAACGACGACATTTTTTTCCCTTTGTTACACGCCAGAAATATTCGTCTTATCTCGTTAATATTTACAATTTCATTTTCGAAACGAATGGAAACTTTTTCATCGCCATACTAGAAATATATCTTACATAAAGCCATTTTATGGTTACAATTATTTCGTCACCGTAACTCCTCTTCCATTTTTTCTTTAATATATATAATCTCGACTATACATACGCGTCTCAATTGTCACTTTGTCCGATTCCGTACGTAATCACAGTGATTTGTTTACATCTCGCTCGAGTTTCAGTTATTGATCGTTCGATTTTTATTTTCGATCGGAATTCTCGGCTCTCCGTTTCATCATCTCTTCACGAACCTCGTCCACCTAGTGCACGTTATATCGACGATTTTTTTTCCTTCAATAACCGTCGAGACATCGAAGCTTTTTCATAGGTGGCGGGGCCTCGTCTCAGCTCGTCGGTGCCGGCATCGACATTGGGGGTGGCTTCACCGGTCCGATCCCTGGAACCGAGAGACCGTTGTTGTTCATATCACCTGGACCTCCCCGGGTCACCATACTTCCGTTTATCGTTGGACCTCCGCCGGATATTTGACCCTGAAAAAAATCCAAAAAATCGATCCTTTCAAAATCTTTCATTCAAGAAAAAATAAATATACGCGAAAATTTTCATCAATCAATATTATGAATCGAAATAAAAGATTTTCGGAATTATCTAGACGTAAAAGAAAAATACTCACGTTGGATAAATGATTGTGCTGCGTCATCTGTTGACTGAGCCCCTGAGACTGTAACTGTCCCTGGTGCGGAATCTGATTGTGGTGCTGCTGCTGGGATAAATTTTGTTGTTGTCCCCCTCCTCCGCCGCCTCCTCCGCCAGGGGGTGTCGGTGTCGGGGGTAATTGCCTCTTTATGTGGGCCAACGAAGCCGGTGGATGGAGCGCCATGTTTGCGAACACGAGCCTCTCCTCGTAATCGTATTCGCAGAGGATCTTGTTTTCGCACAAGTAGAAACGGTCACCGACACAAAACCTTGCAAAAATACGAGAAGAGAAAACGTCATTACGATCCAACAATGACTAATCTGTTTTACTTTCTCGATAATCATGAATAAATAAAATTTAAATATTTAACAATTTTAAACAGATTTTTAAAACACAAATGCATAATAAAGAGATGAAAAATGAAAGTGAAAATCCGATGAAACAATTATCGAGCGAAACAAATGATACTTTGAGAAAAAGATTGGGATGGTAATGGAGATAATAAAAGGTAGATAATTAGCGAGTACAGAGAGACGGGAAATATACGTCATGAAAAGCAAAAGGGTGAGGAGGCAAGCGAGGCGAGAGGAAGACGAGTGAAAGCGCAGCTGAACGTGGCCAGGAATTGAATGAGAGTGTACGCCGCTGTCGGAACGAAGCGCATCCAACGGCAGCTTGTCGGGCAAATAATTATTATCAGGTTTTACCTCGGTATGCAGGCAAACGAGCGAGCGCAGATTTCCCGTATATAATGCGAATATATACGTAAATTTTATCCTCTAAATAACTCTGTCCCTGTCGCAGCCTCGCAGCGAGGGATGCGACAAACCGAGAATGAAAGCTTTTGATCCATCGCACGCGAGGAAAAGCTCGAATCAAGCATGGGAGAGCCAGAAATTGTCCAAAGAGGACACATAGTCTGGCACGAGGTAGATATTCATAATCGCCGCTGGCAAATAGAATTATCGCATTTCGGGTGGCTCATTCTGTGAGCTTTTGCCGCGCGATTCTCTCCGTTCCCGCTCGCATTACTCTACGTTTTCCTCTCTCTCGGTTTGTCTCACTCTTTCTCCGTTTTGCGTGAATTTAATGCTCTCGAATTCGCGTTTCTCTCTCGACACTCTGGGGTTAAACCGCGCCGCGATATCCTTCTCACGAGAGTGCTTCGCGAATACTGCCGGGACACGATACCGTTTTCCACTTGCCGATAACGACGGGGTCCGAATTTTACTCTCATTGTCCATTAGCTCCAGCGAATTTTTCATGATTATTTTTATTTATTTATTTATTTTTTTAAGATGAAAGGGACGGAAACAAGCAGCAAATTCTTACGGACGACGATTCAAGGTTGTGAATGTCCAACGGAAGGAAATTCGTCGCGAGAGACATCGCAAAGATCCAGAGCTTACGACGTGACTCTCGTGAAATATTAACTGGTACGTTGGGAGAACGAGGAGCGAATCGTACGAAAATGTATGTATACATATGTATTGATAATAGCGTTGCAAGTGTACAATCTTGGTCCAGCACTTTCCTCAACAGGCTACTCACCCTGCATGGGAAATTTCAATCTGGCCAAGCTCAGATAACTCGGCTGAATCTTTAATGATCGTCTTTCCTCGCTCTTATTCCCCTTTCAAGGATACAGAGAGTCGCAGCTCTCGCGACGAACGTGGCCGAAGGGACAGAAAATCGTCCTGGCTCGTCGTATCTGTACGATTGGAGCAGAGAGAGGAACATGAGGTAAGGAGCGAGGTTAGCGTTTGAATAAATAATTTAAATCGAGGATAGTCGATGTGCGACCCCATTAGGATCGCTTTACTGCGCCTTCCGAGCTCGAAAAACAGCCAATATCTCTGGACTTGCTCTCACTCGTTTTATTCCCTGCTCTCTCCCTCGATCTGGCTTTTGGCGAGTATCCGCCCTCGTGGTCAATTCATTTCACATTTTGTCTCGTTCGTAGCCGGTTCCTTTCTCGCTTTCCACGAACATTAATTCAGCCTGACACTCGCTTTTACCTCGACTTCCTTATTTTTCTTGCACGAATACGGAAGCAAAGCGGAGACGAATGGCAAGGACGTTCCGAAGCTCAAAAACATATTGCTCGGAGTTCTTTTTTGCAAAATAAAAAGAAATGAAATGTTCAATTTTCTGAAAACTTTGATTAATTCCGGGATCCTTATTATTTTCTCGCGAATATCGAATGGCGCCGAGAGAAGCGGAAAAATCGATATAACGATCGAATATTGCTGGATATGGAGGGCAAATCCGCGAGTTCGCAAGGATTGCAGGGTTACTCTTTAATTGGACGACCGTTAAATTAGACCGGACGTCTTTTTAGAAGAGTTCTCCCCACCCCCTTTCACGGAGGGCTAATTGGATCGGTAAATCATCCGGTAACCAGCGGCAAGAGGACAAGTGAGTAGCAAAGGGCGAGAGAACGAACGAAGAAGAGAATTTTGTTATATAGGGAATGAGAAAGACAGAGAATGGGCTCGCTCGAGCAGTTTGAGTGGAAGGGTGAGTCTCCTGCGTGGGTATGAGATATCCGCGCCCCTTCGTCCTTCACCCCCTTGCTCACGAGGACACGAGTGGCGCGACAACCCTTTATTCCATGTTATTACAGTCTAAAGTTACCCCTGTGTAATTGTTGCTGTTTAATTGCAAGTTCCAAGTTGCCCACTCGCGTTACCAACCCTCTCCTTCCCTCTTTGCCACTTCTTACACAACTGCAGGACGATGTGTGCAGAAATGTATGAATTTTCAACCAAATGCTGCAGCACGAAAAAAAATGAGCGAAAGGATTTTCATCGAGGACTCAAAAGTTTATCCTTTAAAGTGACATTTTACTTATTCGTGTTTAAAAAATTTTTTTGAGTATTTGTTACTTGTCTGCTTTGAAATTTTTGATGATGATGTTTCATTGTGAATTTTTGAGTATTTAATCGTATAAATTCTTGAAGTTTTGGTCGATTTTATAAATAAAAATGTGACAATTCGATTTTTTTTGTTTTGCAAGTTCCAAGTTGCCCACTCGCGTTACCAACCCTCTCCTTCCCTCTTTACCACTTCTTACACAACTGCAGAGCGGTGTGTGCAGAAATGTATGAATTTTCTGCCAAATGCTCCAGCATGAACAAAAACGAGCGAAGGGATTTTCATCGAGGACTCAAAAATTTATCCTTAAAAAGTGACATTTTATTTCATGTTTAAAATAAATTTTTTTGAGTATTTGTTACTTGTCTCCTTTTAGATTTTAGATGATGATATTTTATTGCGAATTTTTGAATATTTAATCGTACAAATTCTTGAAATTTTAGTCGATTTTATAAATAATAATGTGACAATTCGATTTTTTTAGTTTTATCTTTTCAAGAAATTTTCCCTTTTTTTCTGATCTACGTATCGGAGATTATTCGTGTTTCCCGATCGCGCGGAAATACACGTATGAGTTTTGGATTTATTGTATGCACGTTTTTCTACATATATTCGCATGTATAGAAAATAAGACGAGGGACGAGCGGGTTTTCCCCATGCACAGTCGAGAGAAGATCGAAAGAGACAGAGAGCGAGAGAGATCCGTACTCTCTTCCACAATATACATAACAATTTTATACGTGACACGTATCGCTCCCATAAGCATCAGGGATTTCATCTTCCCTTTCTTCCTTCTTTCTCTTTTTTTATTTCCTTATACGGGGAAGGGGAAATTTCACCCCGGAAGAATCGATAGTTCGTCCGAAACCGAACGATATACAAAGTATCGGGAAATTTCCCTCGTTCTTTTATTTTCAGCCACAAGAACAAATTTTTCACGAATTTGAGAAAAAAAATAAAGAAACAACAAGAATCAAAAATTTGAGCGTGAAATCGATTGTACAAAGTGCTAATTACGAATTGAGAAAGTCTCGAAATAAAACTCCGGAGCAGCGATGTACCGCACTGAACAATAGCGATCCGTACATAGGCGCACGAGACAGCGATAAAAGTCAGAAGACGACGAACCATCCACCCGTATCTATCGTGCGGGTCAAATACTGCCAGTCGACGAAAGAGAAAAGACAAAAAGAAGAGACAAAAGCGATAAAACGATTTGTTCCTGGAGATAAACGAGCATTAATTGATCAGAAAAGGGTGAAACGATATGAACCGGAAAAAGAAAAGCATTGTCGACTACCGTTTACCAGAGTAAATACAAAAAAAATATCCACATAAAAGATCGTGAAATCGATGATCCATTGTTCTCATTGTCGCAAGAAATTCTACAAAAATCCGCATTTTGTTTCGCCAGAAAATGCTCCGGTTCAGGCGGTTGAAGATTTAATAATTCTTCGAATTTCTTATCGCGCTTGATGAAAATAAAGAAAATGTCAGAGGCGTGTTGATAATTGCGCGAGTGTTTCGGAGCGCGTGTCGGACGTTTTCGTGAGATGAGAAGTCGCGAAAGGAGCAGAGAGAGAGGGAGAGGAAGATTGGGGATGACTGCACGTTTCGAGAGGGGGACAGAGAGAGAGAAAGAGTGATAGCGGGTAGAGCTAGGGGTGAGGCGAGGGAGGAGGAGGGGAGGGGGGGGGAAGCAGAGGGTGATTTCCCAACTGGCCTGTAAAGCAACCCCCGCGAGTGGACTGTGTCTCTTACTCGCGGCACGCTTTTACTCTTTCTATACGTATCCGTACAAAAGCTCTACACACCAGTATATATCTTTTTTTTTCTTTCCTTTATTCGTCGGTGCGCTTCGCGCCAGCCCCGACAAGAATTTCGCTTCAATTTTCTCTCCGCACGTATAAATTTATTTCTTATTAGGAAGAAAAAAAGGATTCCGGAGCTATTCTCGATCTTTCGAGCTTTTCGAATCATTCTCCGGCAAAGAAAAATATCATCTGATGAGACTACGGGAACGATTGTGGCCTAATGTAATTGCTCTGGATAAATCAACAGCCTGGCTCGGATGTGACCATTTTTATATCGTGGATGCTGTTTTTTTTGTAGTTCTCTCTGTTTCTCGGAGCTAATGAAAAGCGATAAAATGTTCCCGTAATCCGGTCAGTCTCGTTAGAGAATGCATGATGTACGTTTATTGGTCTCCGGGTGATTCTATTTCTCAGTGAAAATCGCTCTTTTCGACGTGTATCATCGTGGTGTGTGTGTAGTATTATGACACGAGAGAAGTAATTAAAGCTTACCGATGATTGCACTGCTGACAAGCGAAACACTCGAGATGATAGACGTTCGCTCGTGCTCTCATTACCATCTCGAAGGCAGGTATTACTTTGCTGCATGCCGCACAATATCCCGTATTACCGAAGAGCCTCAGATAATCCCTCTTGCACAATATTAAATTTGCTTTCGTATAAAGCGTCGAGCCGACCTCACCTAAGCGACAGTCGCAGCAGCCGCACTTTAGGCAATCCTCGTGCCAGAAGAGGTCCAGGGCTTTCAGCAGATACCTTCGAGTGTCGAAGAAAGAGAGAAAAAAAAACGAATTTTATATACACGTCGGGGAGAACAATCGCCGGTTTTAATTACACAAGAGTTTGATTAAAATGAAATTGCGACTGGTAATTGATGAGCTTTTGAAATTCTTTATTAATTTTTTCAATGCGTTTTCGCTTTAATTGATATTCGAATTTTTTTTCGGGAATTCATTGGACGTTATTAATTAAAAAAAACGGTTCTTCGTACCTCTCCGTAATGATTTTTCCGCAGCCTGCGCATTCCTGCTGCCCGGAGCCATTTTTACCAGTCTCCGATTTGCTCACATCCATCGTCATCCTGATCTTGACTACACCGCGTTCTGAAACGATAAAACGTAACAATCGAGAATTTACGACGCTTCCTTTGAATGAGAGCGCGGAGCTCTTGTGTGCTTTTTTTTCTCTCCCCCCCCCCCTCCGGGCGCACCCGGTCTCGTTTTTTTTTTCGTTCGTTGGGAATAAAGCAGGGAACAATGGAAAAGTTGTTTCGACGTGGAAGGAGCATCCAGATATTCACGTCCAAATGCATTTCCTCGTATATAGCTCGAGCTCCGCGGGATCGTTGTTTCGCAGTTGTTGCCAAAACGAATGGGGAAAAAAAGAGAGCGAGGGCAACTCTTTCGTCTGACGAAACACCGGAAGTGACGCACTCTCGGTTTTCCTTATTCCTCGTCCATCGCCTGTGTACGCGAGAACTTTGTCGATTTGTAAAGGCAGCCTGAGGAATATCGTGCGAGGCGCCCTCTCGAGAGGAAACCGGAAGTGCCCTCGCTCTCTTTCGGTAGAAGGAGAGATAGAGACGAAAGAGAAAGAGAGAGAGAGATGGAAAGCTCCATAACTCTTGGACCATCGAGAAGCTCTCAACGATTCGACTCCCCTTCCTCAACCGCAAACATTTCGCGCACGAAATCATTTATTTATACACGCGGGGAATATAATGCAGCGCGCGCGTTCGCGCTCGATAAAATTCCACCCCCCGATAACTTCGCCGTGAGCTTTTGCTTTTAGTGCGCGCAATTTTGCGACCCGAAAGTTCGTCAGGGTGTGATGCGTTGTTGCAATATAATGACAAATACGAGAGAAATTCGTCAATGACGAAATTTCGATGAGAGGCTCTGACATCGCTCAGAAAAGGGATCGACGTATTTTTTTTTTTTCGTATTTTAGGAGGGAGAGGACTAAAGAATATACACACTGGAGCTGCATGTACTCAATGTTTGCACGTGTGGAAGAGAAGACCGGAGAGGTCTCGGTGAGAACACACGTCAAAGCTGTACAGAGAATGCAATTCACGGGGGCAGCTCGATTTTCCGACGAGCAGCTTCCATGCCAAGAGTCGTTGGGCCCGGCGAGGGGTTAGGTGAGGCTTAATTAATTAGCCGGATACTTTGAGTAACAATCCATTATTACATACAAACATCCCCGGCCCGCTAGACACCGCACCACCGACGTCGTCGGCAACCGAGAGCTTTATGCTGCTAATTGGCCTTCTCAGAGAACGGAGAGAGAAAGAGAATGGAAGCCCGCGAGTTATAAACGCCACTACCTAACCGAGCTCTCTCTCTCTCTCTCTCACTCCTTCACCCCTACATTTCTCTCTTTCTCTCTCTCTCTCTCTCGTTCTCATCGTTTCTGCGCCACCAAAGCTCCCTCCCTCTCTTTTTCTCCTCAAGGATTATTCTTCGTGCACCACCGACTCGCTCGAACATTTTCTCTCGCTCTCGCGAATTTGCATAGTCGAGTAACGAGGCGAGAGACACTGACACAGAAAATTCAGGCACTCTCTCTCTCTTTTTTTTTATTTCGCGAAAAATGTGCTCGCTTGTGTGCGCGGGTACGAATTTGAAATATAGGCAGGAATGAAGGAAAGGAAGCCCGTGGGTCGGACGGGGGGATGCTTGCGCCCTGGATGGCGCTAATAACCCGAAAGCGAGAAATCCCCGCGTGTGCGCGTCCGTGTGCTTGGGAAAAAAAATGAAAAAATGTATAATTGCCAACCCCTTGGCGAATGCAACCACTCACATTTTCTCTTCTCTCCTCTCTACGTTGCGGTGCACTCTTTTCGCGAAACGGCTCGACTCCTAGGTATATATATATATTTTTTTTCTTTAATAAACGACCCCGCTCTCTCTCCCGGCGCACTCGTTAATTGGAGGCTGAATTAAAGAGACTACGCGACTCATGGATCAGATATCCAATAGAGCACAATCGCATCGTGGCTATTCACCTTCTTTTTTACGTCCTCATTATGTGCGCGGTTTTATAAATAAAAATATTTATAGGCGAAGTGTCTCGTGACATCAATTTTCGATTTTTTACACGCTCGAATTTGTTAAAGAAAATATTTTTTTTTATCACGTCTTGAGAAACTGTGTTGGAATAATTTTTTTTTCATTCATTAATCATATCAAGAACGAGCATACGGAAAGGCTCATTTTGAAGAAAAATAATTAATATCAAGCCTTTGAAGCTTGCACTCGAAGCTCGGGCCTCGAGTCTACTCCCGCACTTCACTGAGGTTTTTCGTCGCTTTGCGCAGGTGTGCGAAATTTTCTCTCCGGCGGACCAACGTCTCCGTATGTTTGCCCCGAGTCCGTCGCTCTAACGACTTCGTTAATTACAGGTGCGCGCCAAAATAATTAACACATTTGGTGAACACATTATAACGGAGCTGCGTTTGCCGGAAGCTCATCCATGCGCGACTATAGATGTACACGAGCACACATATACTCTCGTGCACACAGAAACCGTCGATTCTTGCATTTTGTTGACCTGCAAAGCGCTAAATCACGAGAGAACTATTTTCGCAAAGAATTCGAGACTGCTCGATACTTTTACCCGATTCTTCCGGAAACGCTAAGTAAAAATTCCTGCGCTAATTTCTCCTTCTTTTGAAACAATCAAAAATAAAAATATGTGAAAATTGACTACAAGTAAAGTACTAATTTTTCGTTGAACGAATTAGAAGCAGAAACATTTTAAAATTCGTCAAAAAGATCGACGAAGTAGTCAAGTGCAATTTTTTTTCCCGCATATAGTGATGTCCGTATAGCCAGATTTTCGGGATATGAAAAGAGCAGCATGAAAAAAAAGGATAAGAGGGTAAATACGAAATGGAAGAAGGAAAAAGAAAGGTCCTTCAAAGATCACGAGAGTGCCATATCAGCGATATATAAGTATAAATCGGAATCTTCATCTCCATTCTTTTATTTCTTTATTCGTCCATCTTCCACGAGGACACGCACTAACGCACGTGTCGGTGAGTTTTGTGGATGTATATTTTCATATACATATATATGTGTACCTTCATATTCGGAAAACGGACGTGAGGACCGCTCTCGCGCGATGTGGAGAAAAAGGCCGGCCGGAGAGGGGAGCGGAGAGAGAAGAAAGCGCGAGGGGTAGTTTAATAAAAATGTCAAATATAAAATAGCCAGCGGGGACGGACGTTTGGGAAATAAATAAATGTAATGGAAAAAGGAAAAGAGTGGAAAAGCTACAAATATAGTACGAAGAGAAAAAATAAAAGTCGAGTTACAGTGATACAAAAATAACTGCGAATCTCGTATAATATTGCGAGGTCATTTATTTGTTAATATCGAGCAATATAATGAGATTCGGAATATCCTTTATTGACGTTTAAAACGTCTGTCGTCTTTTTGCTCGTGATTCATGTAAATTTTCACTGCTGAATAAGCGAGAAAACCAGCGGGTAATTAAGGAATTCTCCTCGTCTACTTGACAACACGAGAATTAAGCTTTTCGCTTTAAACTTTTATTGACCTCGTTTCTCATTCAGAGCCTGATGAAATTAAATTCAAACGGCTTCGAGTATTTCGCGGAATGAGAAATTTAATAATAACGATCGCAAGGAACGATCACTGAGGAAAAACTCCAACGAGAGGTTATACAAGTACCGCAGACTGACGCAGCTTTCTTTCTCTCTCTCTTCATTTCTCTTTCTCTCTTGTCTCTCTCTCTCTCTCCCTCTCGTATCATTACACTGTGAAGTAGTAGAGTCTGCTAATTAGTCATTAGCGAAGAAAAAAGACACCGTTGACGCACGGTAGCGCGACTATGCGAGTCTACGTGTACGTATACGTTTATGAAGTGAGAAGGAGAGGAAGAGTTTGTCGCGAAAGCTCCTCTCTTGGAGATTCTCGGCTCGGTTTGGCTCGTGATGCGGAACGGGCAGCGCGTACAGTAAACTGTAAAGCACGACGAGACTCGGAAGTAAGAGGAAGAAGAGGAGGAAGAGGATAAAGGAGAGAGAGAGAGGGAGAGAGAGAGAGAGGAATAGAAAGGAGAAAAGCGAAGGAGAGAGAGAGAGAGAGAAAGGGGCAGTGAAAGAGGGTTGAAGGAGAGGAAAAGGCGAGGGCGTGCTCGCCCTAGCGGAGAGAGGAGACTTGAGCAAACAGGGTGTAGATTCTAGCCTCTGCGTCTAATTGGACCCCAGCGACGTAAGTTCGACTAATTGAGACCAGCAACAGCAGCCCAGCTGCACCCGAGAGCCATGCGACGACGACGACGACGACGAAGCCGACGACTAACGTTGTGGCCCCCGCGAGGTGAGGGTATAACTCTCCAGAATTTCTGGATTCGCGTTTGGCTCCTCTGTACACGCGGATGTGCTCTCGTCGCTTTGCAAAAGCTCTTCAACCCCTCTCCGCCGCCCCCGCCTCCTCATCCTCCCCCTCTCTCATTCACCCTCTTTCTCCAACCCTTGGTCTGTCTTTTGGTTTCTGGCTTCAGCGACTTGTCTCATCATCAGGTAAGGACACATCCCCCGCGCCACCCCGTAATTAACGATTCTCTTGCGTAATTCGTTGAACGCCAATTTATTCAGCGGATTTCCAGATCCTCTGAATCCTCTCGTTAGTCTCTTGGCGGCTAATCTCAATGTTTGTATATGTAATCTGAGCATTTTTTTCAGACGAGAGGATCACGAAAAATGATTCGTGCGTTATTTATTTATATATATGAAATTTAAGCTCTCGAGGGTTGGTCGTTTATGACCACGAGCACGTTTTTGTCTGATTATATCGTATCGATATGAAATGTATACGGGCAATCTGGGTTATACATGTTAAAAGAGTTCCCAGGAAGCTTGTTACGAACGCTGGTGCTTCTCGGTACCTTCTAATTGGCGATATAATGATCCTGGAGTATGGAATCCCGCAGTTCCCTCTCGCACTGAGAAAATGAGGAAGGAGGTAAAAGTGAGGAAGTGTGTTTTCTTGTCCCGCTTTAATATATATACATACATATTCCACCTGTGTCGAGAAAAGTTTCGTACGACGGCTCATGCAAGGACCCCTTGTTAGGGGTGAAATTAAAATTTGGCTCCTGCTCTTTCACCGTCTACCTTGTTTTATCTTCCTCTCTTTGTTTCTTGAGCTTTCATCCTTCAGCGAGTAACTCAAGCGCGCTCGTTATGTGAGCTCCAATTTGTACGCCTTGTGGATTCTACACGCCGTCCATGCGGAGACAGAAGGGAACGAGGAGCTTTTTTATCACGGTTCCAAGATCATGGAATTCATTTTTTTCAAACTAAAACTTCCACAGGGAGGCTCGCTCGTAAGAAAAAAATATCGAAACGCTGGCGTTGCAGAGTTAAACTTAGGTCTCTCCGGCGCGCGAATATCTTTTCGACCCTCTTTTTTTTTAGAAGAGAGCTTTATTTTTCTACTAATTAAACGGGAAAATAAGGAATTATTAATTGGCTGTTGCTCCGTCGTTCCAATCAAAATGATAAAGATCAATGAGGAGAGAGCGAGAGAGAGAGGTAATTAATAGAGGTAATTAAATTTGATTGAAATTTTTTGTCACGAAATGTGGCCACGCGCTATTAAAAAAGGGGGATAAAGCCAGCGACATTATAAAGCCTCCGGGGTAGACAGAGGAGACGAGCGATTTCTTCGTCGCGATACGTTTTGTTTTCTTTTTTATCCTCTTCCTTCCTTTATTTCTTTCTTTCTTTCTACTACTCTCCACAAAAACCGAGTTATATACGAACGGCTAGTATTATAGCGAGTGAATGGAATCGCATGATTCACCGAACAAGTTAACTCTCTTCTTCTCATTCCCATTTCAAACTCTCCGCTCGCTCCTTCTCCCTCCCTCTGACAGAGATTTCAAAATATATAGAACGTTTGTACAGCTCGGAGAGTTTCTATTTTCTCCGGTGTGATATTGCCTTCCCATTTCCGCGTTCCATTGAAGACAGCGCGAGAGAGAGAAAGAAAGAGAGAGAAATTCTCAGGCAGGGGGATGAAAGGGGCATTTGACAGGGGGTTGGAAGAAGAGAGAATCAGAGAAAGAGAGAGAGATCACCCTCTTATACCCGGCTCCACGGCTCCTTCATCTGGGATCCAATTAACGATAGGCGAAGACCGAACTCCGCTACTAGCCACCAGAAGCCGCCGCCAGAGGGCTCAAGCCGAAAGCTCTCCCGCAACCAGTATATATCATCGGCACAGTTAAAAATTAGCTCTCCTCATACAATCGACTATCCGTTCCTTCCATCACCTTCGATCAATCTTTCTCATGATTCTCATCATTTCCATTCCTCCCCTCGCGTCTGGAAAATATTTCACCCAAACACGAGCCACGATGATTTTCCTTTTCTTTTCTCTTTATAACGGGAAAAGAAAGGGATATAAAAGCGCGATAAAGTCTTCTCGTCGTATATGTATCGAAATATCACGCGGGAGAGAGTCTCGTCTCGAATTTCCCGGGCAAAAGGAACGCCGAGGGTGGAAAGTGTCTCGTCGCCGCGGCTAAGAATGGAATGACGAGGAAGCGGAGGAGAGAGAGGAATAAAAAAACGAAGCGCGCGCGGCAGAGGAGGGACAGAGAAGTAGAAAAAGAGATTGGAGAAAAAGGGGAATTCAATTTAAACTTATTTTTGTTCTTACAATATCTGAAATGGTAAATCTAAATACGGGAATAAAATACAGAATTGGTTCTGCCAGTGGCTCGCGACCTCTTCCCTTCGCCCCCCCCCCCCTCTCCCTCGCTCTCCCTTTCTCATGTTCCTTTTTACAGGGATGACCGAGAACTGTACGAAAAACCGAGGGCTCCGCTCGAGGGGCGGTGAGACGCGAGGCGGAGGGAAAGAAAAGCTCGCGAGCCGTCCCCCGATCCGGCAATACCGGACGGTCATTGAAAATTGAAAAATACTCCCGGTCATAAATTAAACCAGACGTCCACTTTTCACTCCTCGCGCATATCCGTATATAATATGCAATATTACAATTTTTATTACACCTAAACGTTGATTCATATCTGCCCATGTGGAAAAATGCATAATACGAAACTTCGGGTGTAGAAAAAAAAAATTAGTTTTGTCAAATCTAAAGATTTCCTGCAATGCAATTTCCTTCAGTCTCGTGATTTATCTTGGGATTTGGTCGAAATATCGTTCAAATAGATCTTAAATCCACCGAGACGCGGGGAGAGACAAAAAATGGGACGATACGAAATTTTCTTTCGTCACGAATTCGTTGCAGTGAACTCTTTTTTATCGAATATTTATTGCCTGATGTATATATGCAAGTGTATGAATATCGGAAGAGGGCAAATACAGTTTTCAGCGAAAAAATCAAAGGAGGAGAAAAAATATTGATGGAAAAAAAGGGAGAGGGGCGAGAGGAAGAGCAGAAGCGCGGAGGGGGTAGGAAGGAAGAGAAAACCACGAGGGAGGCCACGGGAGAAAGGCAATATTCATAAATCATTCTTATGTGTACGCTCAGAGTAAGCATTCATCCCTTCAACGAATCATGTCTGTTTCTCTCCCGAGTCTTTTGCCCTCCGCGATTGTCCGTAAGTGTGTGCATTTACAGCCTTTTTTATCAGCGGGAGAAGGGACAGCGTGCAACGGTCAGCCTTGTAAAAGAAATCGTGGAGCCGAGAGGTAAAAAAAAACAGAGGAGCAGAGGAGGAGGAGAAAATAAAATGCGAGGGTGCGCGACGCCTTTGTCGGGAAGAAACGAAAGTAGCAGAGGGTTGAATCGAAGCAGAATTGGAAGGGTATGAGAGTCTAAGATTCTATTAAGATCTCGGTAAGTCTTGTTACGCGGAGCGGAGGAGAGGAGACCAGAGGCCATGCCGCAAATCTCGCAATAAAACAGCGGACGTTATAACGCCCGTGTGCCATCACACCGTTCAGAAAAGCTCTCTCATCCGACCTCTCGCGATCTCTCTCGCTGCAGCTTATATTTTCCTCCCTTCTTTGTTCTATCTTTCGTAAAATAAAAATAAATCAATTTTTTTATTTTCAAATCGGATGCTTGTTTGGGTTTGTAAAACCCTTGTCATGGGAATTTCTTTCGACAGGACTTTTTAAATGATCACAGGGTGTCGAAAAGCTTTTAAGATAAAAAATTAAAAAATTAGACGAAAAATTATTATGAATTCTTTTATACAAAACTATTCAAAAAATTTTATGAGAATTTATGTAATGAGAAATTACAAGATGAAATAAAAACGAAGTAAAACTTTGTCTCATAAACTGTTAATAATTTTACATTTAGCTGATAATTATAATTGATTAGAACGAAAATATAATAAGAAAAAAAAATTGCTTTGTCAGAGCAAAAATCAAATTTTCATTTCGTCACCTCGATAATCCCGACACTAAATTTATATCGAGCTAAATAATGATCTCGAGGGGGTAAAAAAGAGCGTGCGAAGTGTATTTCGCGTGCAACGTTATAACAATATGAAATTGGTACGAAATTTTTATGCTCGTCGTGCCGGCTCATTCTCGCTCTTCCGTCCAAAGTACGTGTCTGAAATATTAATTGAAAAAATCGGAGGAGAGAACAGGGATGAAAAAAGTGCTCTACGGGTCCGTCTCACTTGTCGAGTACGAGTGTTCGGAAAGAAGAAAAATTCCGAAAGCAATTTCGTTCGGGGCTTTCTTTTCTCTCAGCTGTATCTCCGCATCGGTGAGAGAGCACACAGGATAAAAGTGCGACTGTGCGCGTTTCCTCGCCACAGAGAGGGATATATCACGGAGCGGAGAGCGGTATAAGAATCTCTCTTTGCCTCGCTCTGTCTCCTTCTGTGTGCTTTTCGAGTGCACGAGTAGAAATCGAAAAGGGAGGCGTCCTTTTCCCGAGCCGGGCCGAGCGAGAGAAGAGAAAAAGACGAGAGAGAGAGAGAGAGGGTAAAATCAATCAAAACATTAATTGAAAGAGCTGAGAAGACAATGGGAGAGAAGATCTCTCGATGGAGAGAGGCAAAGCGCCGCAGCGTCCGACTCGACGACGCAGAGCTAAGGCGCTTCGACGAAGAAAACCGGAGAATACGTATACATATAAGGATTCTCCAACTGTACGGATGGTCTTGATAATCGAAAGATATCCTCCCCGGGGCCAATAGTCCAGCGCTCTCTGGCTCCGTATATACCTCCACGGACTTGCGAGATATTCTCTCAACGAGTTACGAACCACCCCCTTTTCGGCTTTCTAATACCAATTATATATCTTATGGACATAGAAGAAATTCGTACATAAAACTTCTCCTCGTTTTACGGAGCTCTCACTGTGATATAAAAAGGAAAACGATTCGTTAATTAGAAAAAAAGTAAATAATTTCGTAATTACGATTTTATATTTAATAAAATTTAATTATAATAATTTATATTAACAAAAAGGACCAAAAATTAATTGTATAAATGGGAATTAGAATCTCGATCGTTTTCCATCTCTCATTTTTACGGCAGAGAGCGAGAAATTTCTGGATTCCTTATACAGGTCCTCGCAATTTTTATTTCGCGAGATCTCGTTGTCATCTTATCCATTAGAGAAACAACCATTTTTCAAAGCGAAGACATTCTCTCGTCCCTCTTTTTTTTCGCTTCCTTTTTGCACGCGCGGAGATCGACGATCTTAGCGGCTCTCGAGAAAGAAATAAAACGGGAGAGGATTACAGAGTAGGGAGTAGAAAAAAGGAGAGTATGTACATGGAGAAAAGAGAGTGAGAGAAAAAGAGAGAGAGATCGCGAGGAGGGGAGGAAAAGATGAAAAGAGAAAGAAAAGGACACGCGCTCCAACTTCTTCGCCACCTGGCTTGCTGCCCAAGGATCTGTCTCTTTCTCTTTCTCATTTACTCGGAAGTATAGGGAGCTTTCTATATATGTATATATACATATAATACGTATACGTATACGAAACACGAGTAAGGGATCACCGGGAGAGGGAGAAATAAAGAGAGATAGAGAGCGCGTATAGAAAAGCACACCGCAAGGAGTTTCAATCGCCGTAAAAGCAACGACGAGGCGAGAGAGAGCTTCGCCGCGAACGTTCTTCGTGAGGTCGGCCGAGTTAACTCCTCTTCCAACTTGTATATTTGTATATACGTATACAGATATACGCGTATACGTACGGAGAGACAAACGGATGGGACGGAGGCGAGTGGGAGAGAGGAAGAGAGAAAGAGCGATGGTCAACCGGTGAGATATCGACGTATACGTATACCGAGATGAAGCTTTGAGGGGAATTTTTGTATATAGATATATATATATATATTTAATGTCCTAGCTGGCAGAGACCACTAGCAGCGACGCGCCCGCGAAGGCATCAACTTAAGAGGATTATATTTGATATTTCGATCGGGCAAAGTGGCTTTTTATTGGCCGTCCTGGCCTGAAATTATCGTCCGCATTACCGGAATTGTTTTTTTCTCCTACTCTCTTTCAATTCTACCGCTTCTTTTTTTTCTCTTCGACGCTATATTGCCCCCTACACCGCCCCCTCTATACCTCTGTTTTCCTCTCTTCCGATATTGGATTCCAAGTTGGCTTGAAAAATTTCCGAATTTTCGACACTTCTGGCTGCCATTTTGGTTCGTGCTTCTCTCTCTTGATAATTAGTTCGGGCAATTTATACAGAGAAGATTCTGAATTTCGCCGTCTGTCTTTTACGCTTGTGTAGAGACTTCGCTTCATTCTGAACCGTGACAGTCGTGATTTATTTGTAAGTCAAAACGCCGTTTTCCGGTACACCTCGCATTTCAGGCTTCAAACGAAATAAATTAAGACATTTGCCGTTTAAACGTCACGAATAACGAGACAAGAGCCACTCGAAGCGGATACGCAGCGCCAATTATCGAAATCCAAACATCGCTGAAACAATTCTCAGCAAGAATTCAACATAATTTACACTCTTAATTGTCCTTTTTCCAAAAAAAACAAAAAAATTTAATAAAAAATACGAAAAAAATTTTTGTTGAATTTTGATATCAGAAACAGATTTTTTTATGAGATCTTGAGACAGAGCATTGGCAAATTTGCTCAAGGGATTGCATTTACATTAAATTTTACATTTACATTAAATTTTATTTTTTTCTCAAAATAACACAGATCGTTGATAAAATACGCAAAAGAAAATTTCTCAATTTTGATATCAAAAACAGAAGTTTTTTTTTCATCAGGTGTTGAAATATAGCATTGGCAAATTTTCGCAAGGGATTACGTTTACATTCTAAATTTTATTTTTTTTCCGAAAAAACACAAAACGTTAATAAAACACACCAAAATTTTTTTCTCAATTTTGATATTAGAATCAGAAGTTTTTTTTTCATCAGGTGTTGAAATATATAGCATTGGCGAATTCTCGCGAGGGATTACGCGGGCGAAAAGTACGCAAGACTTAGCTAGATCGACTTCTAAGGAATCCGTATCGGTGACAGACTGCGAGAAGGAGAAAGAGAGACACAGATATATAGAGATAGATAGACAGATAGAGTATGAGTGGCAGCCTTACAAGCGTGCGCCTATATAAACCTTGAACAGAGAATTCTATATAGAGATACATCAGAGATTGACGCGGCTCTCGAACGTTAGTTGTCTCACGGAGTAATACCAGTAGGTAATTCAAGCGACAGAGAGACCGAACCCGAGAGTTAATATCGTCTCTTCCCGCTCGCCGTTCCCTCCGCCACGATTCTCCCACCCCGATAGCAAGTTGGTGTGGCTGCCGCTATAGGAGTCCCTTAATTAAACCCGACACTTCGAGGAGATCGGATTGAAACTCGAGTGTGTATACCTTGAGCCCGCAGCCTGCACGATCGACCTCAAGACGTCAGAACTCCATCACCCTCGATTCTCTCTGCGTCTCTTCCTCATTTTTTGCATTCTCTTGATGCACATTGTATCGCGAGAGGAGATCAAGTGCAGAGAGATCGGAGCAAGAATTCAATTTACGATTTATTACGAGATGTAAGAAATTTTTGACGTTTGCGGCAGATTTTGTAGGATTTATTTATTTTTTTTATGAAAAATGTAGACTAATTTGTACCTGTGATCGGGCGTGAGCCATGTGAAGCACCAGCGGTGGCGACTTTCTGATTGGGAGCAATTTTGGCGAGTGTTCTTTTACACTCCACTGGACACAAAACCCCGGACGAGAGAATCTTCGCCGGTTACACACGAGTATGCGTACAGCTGTGTTTATCTTCCCGTTTATCTCGTTAAAACGCACGTTTCATTTCATTTTCGTTACTTCCGAGCTTTTTTCAAACTTTTATCTTTATCGAATTAAAAGTCGTTCTGATTTTAAGTCTCGAATTCTTAATCTCACTTCAGATAATTCATTTTGAAAATAAATAACTTGAGGATGAATATTAAATGATTAACAATACGATTGTCAATAATAAAATATAACGGTCACGACTTGAAGACAGTTCGCGTTAAACTTTGATCTCTGAGCGTTTGAGCGGTCGGTGTCGAAACTCAGGAGAACCTTTCGCCTCGGCAGCCGGCCGTAAACTGTCGCGTGCGACCGTGGACGGCACGCCATCCGAGGACGGTGATAAACTTCCCCTCTCTCGCGGCGTGTCTCCCACCCGGCACGTCTCTCCGTATAACGCGTAACGACATTCATCCCCTACCATTCCCACCCTCGCACGCGAGTCGTATCCCCACCACTCGAGCCGGGGCGCCCGTTCTCCCCACCGCGTGGCTTTTATCCCCGCCACGAGGCGAATTTCCCCACCGGCGCGTCCTCGGTCTCTCTCGTCGAGAGATTGCTACCGCGCGAGCGATTTATCCCTCGGTCAGGGGTGCATTAACGCGATACAAACGCTCTCCACTGTCCCGGGGTTTCAGCCGATTAGCCCGCGGATAGTAAAGGAGACGTTTCGATCCACCCTCTCGCTTCATCCCTTTCTTCTCTCTCTCTCTTCTCTCTCTTTCTCCTGACTCTATCTCACTTGTTCTTCCTCTATTTTTCTCCCTCAACCCCCCGTGCCGATATCCTCATACCGAAACATCGCTCTAATTGTTCGCTTTGATTTTCCTGTCATGGATTTCAGACGTGATTGCTTGTCAGTTCGAGTCTTCGTTTTTTCATCTCGTATACACTTTTCCATCGTACATGGGAAGGAGAAATGTATCGACAGAATGAGGAAAACCCATCAGTCCTTGACGTACCAGAAAAATGAAGACTTCGTATCGAGGGAACTCAGTTTTGATGGGTATGAAAAGTTTACGAGTACTCGAATCAATTTTCAACCAATTGACCATTTAAAGTAAATTTTTCATATCCATAAAGAAAGAACACGAGCGATACCTTTATAAGAATAATGAGAAAGAAAAAATAAAAAAGTTCTAAATAGCAAAATCGACGATAAAAAGAAATTGTCTGATACGGAAATTTTCAAATGATCCGCGATACGCTTTGGTTAGTCACATATGAGCGAATTTCCCCTATTCTCCCTGTAGAGGAAGCACCGGCGATGCTGATGTACAACCCTCGGTAATTTCTCCCTGGCGCGCTTTATACCCCGTCGATCACGAATTCGTCCCACCAGCCGAGCGTTTTAGGGGAATCCTCCCCACTCCGTGGAGCGCGATTTTCTCGAGGATAGAGTGAGAAGTTCTGTTCTCTCGCTCCGTGTGCACCCCCTCCCGGCCACACCTCCCATTACAAAAATTACACTGCCCGTTGATTTAGTGTTGCGTATAGCGGAGCGCACACACGTTTCGCTTCAAGCGTAGTCGTCGACGACGGGGGAGAAAAAGAGACAGAAATAAAAGGGAGAAAGAGAGAAAACGAGCTTGCAGAAGGGATGATGGGTTGGGTTATATCGTGGGGTGCGCCACGGTATTATATACCTCCAAACTGAGGTGAAAGAGAGTGAGCCCGAGAGAGAGAGAGCGAGACAGTACGGGAACTAAGTAATGAAAGGGTTGCCGCCATCGCGAGCGGCGTTCTACGAGCGAATCACGGAATCATTCGCCAGATTAAATTAGAAAGGCTATGACCTTT
This sequence comes from Cremastinae sp. B BG-2022a, assembly GCA_030522605.1. Taxonomy (NCBI): domain Eukaryota; kingdom Metazoa; phylum Arthropoda; class Insecta; order Hymenoptera; family Ichneumonidae; species Cremastinae sp. B BG-2022a. The sequence goes on from JAPYYX010000106.1 coordinate 34,114, forward strand.
TCTCTTTCACCTCTTTTTCCATCCTTTTTTTCTGCTTCTCGTTTCGTTTTTTTTTTCTTCCTTTTTTTTTAACACATCGAAAGAGAGAGAATCGTCCCTCGAAGCTAGAGGCAACAGAGGGACTCTGCCAAATGGATTAAGGGCAGTACCATAAATCTCCGTTTCCTCGTCATAGCCAATGACCTCTCTTTTAATTACCCGTCGCGCTCAGCGAAATGCGAAACGGAATCCCGGAGCGATCGAGGATAAGCTAATTAATTGAACGAAATAGGAGAGAAAAGATGAAACGAGGCGCAACAGGACGGAGGAGAAAAAAAAGGAATAAAAAGGGAGAGAAACGAGGCGAAGAAACGTCATCGAGAGGTGTGCCAAATCTCACAGAGTGCGTTTTCGTATCTCGAATCTATACACGCAGGTCTTTTCGATTTTATAGATTAACCTTTTCCATATTCCTGTTTCGATCTGCTCCCTTGTACCGTGGTACACGTCAGTCGGGCTAAAAAGCCGTTAGAATTCGATTAATTTCGAGGATAATGGCACCGCGGAGCAATGAAAGATTTTCAAGTGGGTATGAGAAGATTTACTGGAAAATGGTAGAAACTGCTCTCTGTGTATAGATCGGCGGAGCAAGAAAAGTGCGATCGGGGGGAGACGGAGGAGAGACGGAGAATCGAGAGAAAAGTAAGAGAGGAAAACTCGATATATAGAGAAGCTTTGGGGAAAAGCGCAGACCAGGAGGACTAATCACTTCTACGGACTTTAATGGAGGTTTTCTGTACGCCGTCCACTTTGTCCTCGACTTATACCCGCTGCCAGCCTCGCCCCTTCATCTCCTCCTTCTTTTTCCTCAATAAAGAGGGTCGACGGAGCGAGAGAGTGAGAACGGGAGTGAGGAGGAGAACGAACGGTTGGAAAAAAGGATAGAATCGAAGTAATAGAATTGAAATAGAAGGAGTAGAATAAATATCATTATACAAGTTGCATCGAGACTGAGTGTAGAAATTTAAGTTTGGTCGCGATCATCAGAATCTGTATCAGTAGATTTCATCAAATTCATAAGGTCACCATTAAAATGTGAAGTCTCAAATTAATCGAAGATTTTCCTAGGACAAGTGTCATAAGGTCAACTTCACTGGAGTATTACAACGAATGAAGACCATGTGATAAAAATAATCAATGTTTATAATAGAACAATGAAAAGAATTGATGATGACTACGAGAGACCAATTTCAATTAACCAGATCAACTCCTTATGTCAAAATAGCTTCAAACATCTCAAGTTAACCTTAAAAAAATTTCAGTTACAAACTGTTTTGATTACTAACAAAATGGACGATTACTAAATCGTCTTACGAAAATTAAGATTTGTTCTTTTCTCTTCTCATTCCTCGAAAATAATGGAACACGTGTCAGTGGGGGTCAGGGGTCTAAAAACACCGAAGCCAGCGTTGACAGGCGAGTGACTTTTCTCTCTCACGGATAATCTTGACGAATTCGGACCGCCGACAGGCCGGAATCAGTCCGGACAAAAAGACCGAGGGAATAAAAGCTCGAGCGTGACGCGAAAGCTCTTGACCGCGGGTAAATAAGTAAAAGTTCGCTAAAACGCGACTGAGAGACGGAGAGATCGACAAAGTAAGTATATGTACATCGCGGATTTTGAGGTCGGAGCGTATTTGCGAAATTCGATGGGTGAGGGTTCCTTGTCCCTCCCTCATCCCTCTCTCTCTCTCTCTCTCTCTCTCTTTCCCTCTCTCTTTCTCTCTCTTCTCCCCAGTCGCTCGGACAATTCCGGATATTGATATCCTGATGGTAGAAAGAGCGAGAGCGAGAAGTTCTCTCCATCACCGGACTCGTCCGCCGACTTTCGCGTTTCTCCGCGGGGGTGGCTTGCGGTATACACGTACGTGCAATTTCGAGACGAGAGTTGAAGAATTTGAGATGTATGTACGTATATATACATAGAGTAAGGCGGGCGGGATAAGCTTCCAAGTGTATATACATAGCAGTAAAAGTAGCGAAGAAACGTATAGAAGAAGGAAGCGGAGGACCGCGGCCGAGATGGACGAGCGGGAGAAAATGGAACGTGGACTTTCGCAGGATTCGACGAGGCGACCGAAAACTGCAAGCTCTCTTTTCCCTCGATACGAAAATTCAATCTATTTCTCTCTCTTCGTTCTCTCCCTCTCTCCTGTTCGCCAAAAAACGGGAAAGAGACAACCAGAGCCGGACTATCCGTGGATTTATTATGCATGGACCTGATGTATCGGACATCAAGGAGAGAGCAGAGAGAGAGAGAGGGAGCAGAGAGGCAGACATCACGAGAGATTCTCCTCCCGTGCGAGTGGACCCGTGAAATGGATGCGACGCCGCGTGCGGAGAAAGGGAACGAACTTTGTCATTTTATTTCTCTCCATCCCGTCCTTCCTTCGTTCTCTTTTTCCTTCAACGACGCGCACGAACTCTCCTTCATCCTCTTCCTTCGGTATCTACTTTGAGCGATCTGGCTTCGCGGAATTATTACTCCCCTCTCGACGAGGAAAGACACACACAGGCGGGATTGAAAGTTCGGGGCTCTTCGGACGTAAGCGCACACATGAGACTCCTCTGTACATTTTTATAAATCGCATATACATTTATTCCCTGACGTTTAAACTCCCTGTGTATATAACTGTATAGGTTTAGAGTAATATTACATAAAGGTAATTCAATTTTTGCTCAACAAATCCGGGTCGGTTTTCAGAATAAAACCTGCGCCCGATTCTGTCTGCAATAATTCAGTAATGGAACAAAACGCTGGATATGATACTGGATATGATTCATATACGTACATGTAAAGGATAACATTAAAGTCTCTATGTATTAATGCTCATCGAAGATGAAAAAGCTCATAGATCTCGGAAAAACGTCATCCAAATGGTTCTCGTGCACTCACTTTTGGCACATGTCATATGCAGCTCTCGGAGTTATAAAACCTATTTCTATCCATATTAAGGTCTAGCGTGGCAGCGTTTTCTTTAAATTTCACTGAAAATTTGCAGAAATGTGTTTTGATATTTTAGTATATTGTTCTTTAGTTGATTTGCAATAAAATTTCCTCATGGACTTAAATGTTCAGTCCACTTGGAATATGAGAAAAAAACAACAACATTCTAATACCCCCACCCACGCAATACCTTAATTTAGTAATAGAAAGGTCATTTTTATTCACTAAAAATTTACATTACAAAAATCAAATAAAAATTTCCCATAGAAGATGCGAAGCTCAAACTTCGAGCTATCAAGTTCAGAATAAAAAACTTGTCTTAATTTCTGACCTAACGTAATTCTGTTTTTTTAAATTCAATATAGTAAAACAATGAAAAGCTTTATTACATTATATGTATGCGAGCTTTTCATTTAGAAAAAAGCATTAAAATCTCGATGTATTAATGCTCATCGAAGATGGAAAGCTTTTGAAAGCGTCATCCAAATGGTACCGATACACTCTCTTTTGGTATATGTATGTACTCGGATATGGAGCTCGATAGAAGAGAGCAGAGCTCCATTAGCCGAGTCGGCTGTCTCCTGAGTCCATTACAAGATGAGCTGGGAAGCATTCCCCTCCTTCGGATGCTCAATCCTTCGTATATTGTGCGCCGCACACACTTTTCCATCGACCACACGGACTTTTGCGTGTAAAACGTCGTCGTGCGCGCGTGCGTGTGTGTTTTTGTGTGTGTGAGTGTGTGCGGCGCATAAACGGCGAAGAACGGAGCTCGCGCCGAGGATAGAGGGAATCCCAACGCCCGCCACCGTGCGCGGGACCCAGGCAACTACTAACCACCCTCGAGAGCTTTCCCTCGATGGTATAACAGCAGCGCCATCCGCCTCTCTCCTCGCTCACCGACTTTCCTCCCGATATACCCACTGATACCGTTTTACTATCAGTAAGTAGAGTGGCTCTACCTCGCTGATATTATTTTTACAGGCTTATTCTGAATTACACTACAGGATTACTTACGAAAACTTTCAACGGGCCGAAAATTCTTTTTTCATTTTATTGTACGAGGTCGTTCCCTTTTTGATGGAATTGCAAATTGTTTCATAAATAAATGTCAGCTTTTTTTTATCAAAATATATCTGGAATGGTACGTATAAATAATTTAGATTGGATATCTATTTTTTAATGTATTGAATTAATGATAAGTTATTTTTTAAGCTTTATAATATTTATTGAATTTTTTTTTTTTGATAAATGTAAATTTTTCTGTTTTTTGATACAAAAATATTAATTGAAGATATAAAAACAAGTAGCTCAAATTTTTTTAAATTAGTTATTATTATTAAATTTTAAATGAATTTTTATAAATGTCTGACGTATTCAACAAAACTATACTTGGATTTAAAAAAAGTGTTTCAGTGCCGCAATTCCCACTCTGCGCGAATAATTGTCCATGTACGAGAGCATTCACTCGAGGCCGGAAATATTCGCAATTTAGTTGCAAAGAAAGAGAGAAACGCCACTCAGAGGATACTTAAGCTAAGAGCAGTGGAAAAAAAGCGTAGGCCGTGATGCGCGACGTCCCTTGATTTATTCAGGCGTTGAATTTTTTATCACGGTTCTCCCCTCGCCTATCCCATCGCTCTCCATCTCGCAAGGATCATTAGCAAAAAATAAAATGAGAGATATCCTAGGATTTAAAAAAAATCTCAAAAAAATAACCAAAATCTAACGAAAATACAAAAATCCAGAAAAATTGACTTTGGCCAAGAGAGCAAAAATTTTATGATAAATACCTCGAACGGGGTTGAGGGCGGTCCTAGAGCCGATGGGGATGGATGATCTCATCAATCGAGGTACAAGAATGAGAGGAGAAGGATAGTCGGAAGCCTATCAATGCGAAAATAACCGCGATGGATTGAATAGGGGGGAAAAGCAGAAAGATATAAGGGATGAAGGAAGATCGAGACGGAGAGAGAGAGAGGGTGGCAATAATTTTGAAAAATGCAATAATACGGGTGAGCTCCGGGAGACATGAGGTAATAAATAAATTGCTGAGGGCTGCGGAGCCGCAAACACGCTTCTCTCGCGATGTCTGGTAAACACTGACGATAATACGTACCGGTATAGGCGCGGATAAACGTCGCGAGGCAGGCATGTGGGGGTCCGATGGATATTGCTCGGAGACAAGGAACGAGCGAGAACCCTCCGCTCCATCCCTCTCGCTCACTTCTGTATTATTGTCCCCAACCCCTTTCGTTTCGCCATTCACAATACGGCCAATATATAACTATATAAATCCTCGATATATATATATTTTAATATATATGTGTATATTAGGGGTAGCTAAGAGGCGTTCTCTTCTCGGTCAAATTAAATTCTCGTCCAATCGTTCGAACACGAGAGAGAACTCGAAAAATGTCATTTATTCCCGCGTAGATCAATTCCTATCGCTTATAATCTCCCCGTCAAGTATCTCGATTATAAACGTGAGAAATTTTCGTTGTTCCTCCGATGAAAGGGAAAAAAAGGATTTCGTTTCCTTTTTTTTTTAATTTGTTTCTCGATTGGATCACCGGCTTGCTACGGTCGTTTTTTTATTTCTTCCTCGAGAATAATTTCTTTCTCTGCTCTTTCCTTGTCGATAGATGCTTTATTGATGATACGCTTTATCGAGCGTTGACGTATTATTGCCTTTGGATTGGGTTAATCGCGATTTAGTGATTCATTTCCGATGAAAATCGAGAGATTGAATGATGTTCGTGAAATTATTTTTTTTTCTGAAAGGATGAATTTTTATTAATAGAAATTTCTGACATACATTTGTCCTTTCTTGATCCTCATCAATTAAAAATTTTCATAAAATCGTGTATATTAGATTTTCTCGAAATAAAATTATACCGCAGAGCACATGAATCCCAAGAAATGGAGATAAAAAATGAATTGAATTAATTCGACGAATCGAAGGTGTCCGGATGTCGAAATAGAATTCGATGCTCTGACTTTTACCTACGTCCGATCTTCTTTCAACGTCGTAATTCTTTTAAATATTCATCCGAGAATAACGTGCGTATATCCAACTCTGACCTCTGATACAGACGGATCAGCTGCCATATCGATTTTTCCTCTCGTATAATAATAGACAAAAGGATAAATCAGCCGATAATCATGATATATGTATATGTATATTATGTACGTAGTTTCACTTCAATATATATAATCAGAATAAATAATTTGACCCGGATATCTTAGGGATTCGAAAGCTCGATAATGCATGAATTCTCCGCTGAATTTTAATTAAACGAGGCGATATAGATCAGACTCCTGAAAATACACCGGGCGATCTTTTGACCCTGACATGTGGCAAGCAATCTCATCCAGCCATAAAAATTACATTTTAATATATTTCCAGACATAATTAATTCTTTACACAAAATTTACTGTAATACTTTGTAAAAATTTATCAAGACACTTGAAAAATTTTGGCGAGTGAAATTAATAATTTGTTGTAATGTGGCTAACGCGTTCTTCAATATTATATTTTTTTCCAAAATTTTTATCGTGTTTCTTAATTATTTTAACGATATAAAAAAATGATTAGATATATACAGATATACAGTGTGTAAAAACATTACGAAAAATGTGAATTCGCGTTAAATTAGAAAAAGTTACGTAAGTAAACCAAATTCGTTCGGTGAACACTAATTATCTTAATAAAATTTAAAAAGTTAATAATTCTTCATACGAAATTAGTTTTATAACGGGTCGCATATTTTTCCCAGACAATATCCTTTGAAAAAAACGGAAATTGGCGAAACATGAAAAATTTGTCATTCCTTCGGGCCCCTGGATTTTTTTATTGCAAATCGTGTGACGGGGATGAAAGGAGCGGAGGATGATTCATTTCGCGTGTGTATTTCCCGGCCGGGTTGCGTTTAAAAAGCTTGTTTGGTTATATTGCGAGGCGAAAGAGAGTGGAAGCGTGCTGTTTGTGCGGTCTGCGAATATAACGGTAATAATAAAGGTCCGAGAATATAAAGTGCGGTAGAAAGGAGAAAGGGGAACGAGAGAGAGAAAGAAAGAAAAAAAGAGAGAGAGAGAGAGAATTGCAGACTTCCGTCGGTGGCGCTGACGTCGGTGGTCGCGTCGTTTACCGGCGCGTACGAGCTCGCTCGCTCTCGTTGCGCCTTCAAGCGATATTTCACGGGTTTCGCGTGTTCCGGCCAACTTTAATAATATTCGTTCCATCAGGTATGGCCGGCCTCATATTAAGTCCCTCGTACAGGGAGCTAAAGTCAACGAGAGTTTGGTTTTTCCATGCGATTTCTTCTCTCTCTCTCTCTCACTACCTCTCACTCTTCTCGGAGCTTTTCGTTACTTTCCTCGCTCGTTTCCTCACTTTCCACGAGGGCGCCCGATCCCGCGGCTTTCCCGCGGAATGAGACGTGTAATAAAGTGAGTTTTTAATTTCCAACCTGGCGCCATCGGAGCCTCCAAGAAGTCGGAGAGAGAAAAATCCTCTCTTACGCATTCTTTATTCGCTTTTTCTATCACTTTTCCTTTTTCCTCTCTCTCTCCCACTTTACCTCCTTCTCTGTCTCACTGTCGCGGAAATAACGGAACTCGCACCCCACGGCCTGTCGGCTAGTATTACTAGATAAATCACCCAACAGGCAATAACCCCATACCGACACTGTCGTCCTTGCTTTTCTATCCGCTCTCTCGCTCGTTCTTCTTTTTTTTTGTTCCCCCCCCCCGCTCCTCTTTCCGTCTCTCTCCCTCGCTCCCGTTTCCTTTGACTCGTATCACGGAGGACTCGGTTTCAGGGTGTCCGAGGATCGAAAAGGGGTGCAGCAATATCACGCTAGAGCTCGCGAGAGAGAAAGAGCAAGGAAGGGAAAGGGGCGCCGGACAAGCGAAGCTTTTCAATAAACGCCCGATTCGTTGCGCCCTGATGGACTCGACAATCTTCTATGACGTGTATATCAAATTTCGCTTCTACGCGTACACAGACGTGGGCACACACCCACACACAAATATCTGTATTTTAATATTTATAGTCGCGCTCGCGCATCGAGAGATATTGGTTTGATTTAAAAAATGTTTGCATTCACTTCCTCGACAATTTAACTCTCTGACCATTTTTCGTATAGATGGCTCTCAATTAATTTTTTTTTGTATTGATCCCACGCTTTTATTCTTTACGAATGAAATTTGAATAAACGAGGCATTTGATAATTGCTAAATTCGGGGTGAATAGTAATTTTTTTTCCAAAAATATTTTCTTGAAAAAATTGTATCAGAGTCCTCCGTCAGAATTCCATGCACAGGGGCTCGTTGATTTCCATAAAAAAATACACGACCAGACTCGGTTATAGTTTCGACCGGATATCCAAGATATTCCCCGGGGACGAGTGTAGAAAATACAGGAAAGGTTCGCCGTATCCGAATCACAAGTAAAAGAAAACAGAGAGGAGAAAACCTTCCTGGACAGCATTCGAAAAATTGATGTTTTTCGACCACACGGAGGAGGAGGAGAAAGAGCGAGGTAACTTAATCCGTGGAAAAGAGACTCCACGCTAAACGGAAAAATTATGAGATCTCGAGTGGAGACAAATGGCCTCTCGTGCTGTTTGGGAGATAAAAAAGCCGCACGAGGAACGTAGACAAAACCTGCGTGTCTCGAGACGAGAAAAGTCAAGCCGAGTTTATTCCACAGAGACACTAAGATTAGCGGTTTTTAACGTGTACACGTGTGTTCGTCTCTCTCTCTCTTTTTCTCTCTAAACTCTTTCTCTCTCTTTTCATTTTTCTCACAACGAGGGTGCTCGGCCTCTTGCTCCATACCGCCGCGCTCTTTTTTCTCCGCCGAAAAATTTCTCCCTCAACTCCACAAGTGTACTCGAAGACATCTGGAACGTGTATCAGCATCGGTCTCTCTCTCCCTCGGAGTCGGTTCATCATCATTTATTCAGCATTAATGTCAGGCATTCGCAAAAGCAAACGATTTTTACTCAAAACTCCGACGAACTTTCGATACTTTCTGATCGAAAAAAAAGTAGCCCCGATAGGAAACCAATGGAAAAAAGGTTTTCCGAGGGTGATATATTCCGCGTCGGTGAGTCGAATTTGAGTGGGAAGAAATGAAAATTCGATCGTAAATATCCGCGAATGGAAAATATATATTTTTGGAAGGAAAAAGTTGAATTCGTATGCAATTTGACGCGAGGTGTAGAAATAAGACGAATAAAAGAAATGAAAGAGAGAGAGCTAAAAAAACCGATTTTGTCTCGATATATTGGTGACGCGTGTGTACCAACTGCTCCAATTTCCCAACTATTTTTATTCAGATTCCCTGGAACGGGACTATACGACAATCGCTCATTAACACACATTTTTTTTCGCTCTCTCGTCTCTTCTTTCTTTCCGTTAAACGAGGCGAGGTTAAATTGCATCGGGGCGAGATTCGCGGCTGAATCCGGGACGCATTTAAATAAAAAGACAGAGAATTTGTACGGGCGTACGTGTGAAAAGAGAGAGACGGAGGGTGAGAGAACGAACGAGAGAGAGAGAGAGAGAGAGAGCAGACGACGATATCTGCGGTACGTGAGCTTTTCTATTGAATAAAAGCTCAGCGTTAGCACAGATGGCTTGAGACGAGCGAGAGAGCCAAAGATGATGGTGTGAATCGAGTCTCGGGACGCGAGAGAGCTTGCGGAGGGGTCAAATAGCGGGCAGAATGCGCGGTGATTGCTCGAGGGCCGCATAATTGCACCCTTTGTGGTGCAATCAGCGCCGCAAGTTGGCCGGCGCTTCGGCGCGTTCTCTCTACCCTCAATCCTCACTTCTATCTTCTATACGCGCCTTTTCTCCTCTCTCATCCCCGGAGCTCCCGAACCGCTCGGTGATCCCTGAGCGAAAATGTATAAAACTCTCGTCTCGCTCTAACCCTAAAAAAATATCGCATTACTCTCTCTCCCTCTCCGCTTCCGACGATCCATTCTCACAATCTTATCCCCGTGGATCAACCGATACACAAAAAGTCACGAGTACACGATCAGTCTCTTCATATTTCTCATATTTTTCAATTTTTTTATGATTTCTCGCTCTGATTTGAAAAAAAGTTTTAAAAAGTTCTTAAATTTTTTTGTATAATTTTAGTTATTGATCATTAAATTTAAAAAATGAATACTTTTGAGTTAAAAATTCATCAATTATTAAATTAAAATTAACTACTGAATTTTAGAAATTTAAATTTGGTTCGAAAAATTATTATAAACGAAAATTTACTTCACAATTTTTTTTTCGTTAGAAAATAAATTCTGTGTTGAAATATCCATAATTAAAGATGGTAAAAATATCAGCGATAAAATAGGAAAATGATCATTTGAGAGCCACTGGTAAGCTTCTGCAGCTTGCGACACGACGAAGCCATTACAGAAACGGAGAGAAGAGAATCTCTCGACACGAAAGCGCGCGCGCGTCGTCGTCGTCGGGGACCTTTTCTTCGCACACACTACGAGCATTTTCTCGTCATCGCCCTCGTCGTTTTACACGAGCTTCTCATCCACGACTCGATCTTTCTCTGCCTCTTGTTCTCCTTTCTCTCTCCATCTCTCGTGCAATGTCTCTTTTCTTCCTTTTCCCCCAGTCTCTATTTTTCAACTCTAGCTCTTATGCTCACCTTTTTTCACTCTTGCACTTCTTTTACAAAAAACGAGGAAATTGCGAAAAGAACCTCTTGGATTTCGATCTACTAATTTCCATCAATTGAGAGACACCGGAGAGGATATTCACGATCTGATTCAATTTTATTCGAGCAAACATTTATAACACTTTTTAATGTTAAATTTTTCATTCATGTCAAACATTTACCAACTGAAGTTGTAACAGGCGTACTTCAAATCGAATCATAAAATTCTCTATTTATAGAGCTCAAAACAAAATCAAATCAACGATCGATCAGACTTACAATGGGAATTCAATCAAACTTGTTTTATGATAGAAATAAATAATATGTACCATAAATTTTTTAATTATTCAATTATATCACGTAATTTATTTACGTCACACAAAAAAATTGTTTCCTCCATCCATTTAATGTTTTAATAAAAAATAATCTCTCGTTCTCAGATTGTATATTTTTCCGCAAAAGCGTGTCATCAGCATGAAGTGTGCATCATCGTTCTTATCACTCCGATTAGAAGTATGCTTGCTTTGGACTCGAAGGTTTGTTATGAATAAATAAATGATGAGAAGAAATGTGCAGAGGGTCTGGGGAGTTTCGTAAACGAGATGAGAATAAACGTGTGTTTGCTCGAACGATTAGGAAACCCTTAGAGGCGGCTCCTTGACGCGTTTACCATCGCGAGGCGTTTGAGGATATATACGGACGAAAATATGAGGGTGAAGAAATTCGAAAACCACTGCAGTCTTCTCTCTCTCTGTCTCATCCTTCCTCCACATATATCTTGTACAAATAAACGTAAATTCTTAAGCCCGAGGCGCATTTTAGTGGGCGTCCAGCCATTTTTTCCTTCTCCCTTTCTCTCAAGATATAACGGTAAACAAACAGATATAATTCGTGGCTGGTTTTGGAGGAGGCGAGGAGATAGGAGAGATCGTCGCTGAAAGGACTCCCCGGCAATTCCCACTGGAAAAACTGAAGCGCATCGTGAAAAGCTGTAAGATGCGGAGATAAAAATGCGAGTGCGAGAGAAGAGGACGAGTGAAAACTGAAAAAAAAGAGAATGAACGAGAAGAGAAAACGGGAGAGGAGCGCGAGAGAGGCATCGGAACGAATAAAATAAAAATCGGGCAAACAAGGAACGAGCCAACTGTGGTACAACACATAAAAATGGCAGAAACTATTTTCATTAAACTTTTTCCAAACGCCTGCAAAAGACTCGCTCTCGCTCTCTGCTCTCGCTCTTTCTCTCCCTTCTTATCCTTTGTGCAAAAATGAGCGCGAGGAAATTTTTCCCTCTTTATTTCGCTCCTTTTCCATCGGGCCTGGGGAGAGAGAAGAGGACGCCAGGAAGCGCACTCAGAAATATATAATCGCGAGCAGCCAGATACCAATATCTCTCGTGCACTTTAGTGCCCGGCCATAACTGCGTCGAGTTTCCGCAAGGATAACGAGCCCACGCATGCAGAATCGTAATTCGCTTCGCGTACGAGTCAAACAATTCTTCATTAATTCGCGAGTTTTCAAATTCGCGGGACTGTTTGTGGGAAAAAACTTTCTTCGTCATAAAAAAGCGTATAATATGAAGAATAAAAAATATTCTGAGTAAAAATATAGTAAATATATATTAAAAAAAAAATATTGAACAAATAATATAAATTTGTTTTTTTAATTGTTCGGTACTGACGAATACCGAGAATTTTCATTGGAGAAATTTGTGCAAAAGTTTTTATTGACGGATTGTACGTACATCGATATAAATAAGGCGAATCGAGAGAGGCGCAGTCGTACACAGTCATGTATAACACACAGCGACAGAGAGTGCAGTCACTTATTCAACGCGCGGGACAATTGAATCCAATTACAACCCGCGCAGCGTCTCTGCTCAGCGATTCTCAACCATCGCGGAATTATTTTTGCACAAACTCGGTCATACAAAATTAAATTCAACACTTGTAAAATCTAGTTCAATGAACATGAAAATATATATCAGAGATTGTAACATTCGAGTTTATTTTTAAATGACGAAAAAGTTTTATTAGAAAATGAAAGAGTCTGACAGTTCAGATTAATTCGAGCACTTTCAAACTTTAATTAAATTCGAGTAAAAGTCTCATAAATTAATAGAACAAAATGTAAAAGGAGTAAAATGATTCGCATACTGTTAATAATTAAAAATTCAAAACAAGGAGAAAAATTTATGATCATATTTTCGAAATTTTTGATCATGATGAAAACCATGATGAAAATCTTGGTTAATGAAGAAATACGAGATCAGAAAGTGGTTTTGAGATTTTGGTTCCGAGAGTATAAGCGAGAATCATAGTCAGTTTGCTGATGGATTTTGAATGAGCGCCAAATCCGGGCTCCATCATGGATAGTTCGATATGGTGAATTAATCGAGGAGTAATCGGAACGGGGAATGCGGGTTAGCGTCATCTTCGTCGTCCGCAGGAGAGATATTCCGCTACGAGAAAGCGAGAGCGAAGAGAGAGATGAGAGAGAGAGAGGGAAAACGGGATGTAACGTAATCTGGTCGTCTCTGGTAAAAGGGGACGGGAGCAGCGATGCTGGAGATGTGTGCTTGTTGCTTCTGCATTACAGTCTGAATACACAGACACAAAGAGAGCCGGAGAGAATGGCTCGACGACGTCGTCGATCTCATCGTATAGGCAAGTTGAACGTAGTCGCAAGCGCCCCTGGCTGTTCATTAGGGGCTGCATTGTCCGCTAACTAAGTACAGGACACAACTCCCCTCTTCCTCCTCACCGTCAATTTCTCTCTCTCTCTCTCTCTCTCTCTCTCTCTCTCTCTCTCTCTCTCTCTCTCTCTCTCTCTCTATTTGAGTCTACACGCTGGAGACTCTCCTCGGTACTTGGGGCTTTTCCCTACCTCAGGAAGCACGTTTCCTCCGCGAAGCATCTCCGACGACTTCGACCTTACTCGAGTTCCTCTCTCTTCTCTCGTTACCCGTGAAAAGCCAGACCAAACGTTCTCTCTCGCGTGTTCAGGATTCTCCCGTCGATGGGCTGCCGAGCTCACCACCCTCGAAATATATTCTCTTTCTCTGTCTGTCTGTCCGTCTCTCCCTCTCGCTGGTTCTCTCTCTATTTCGTTTTCTCGAGCATGTGTACGCGCGCTTTCCTCGCACGCGCGTGTTCACCATACGTTTTATGTATATGTATGTATATTGTATAAATGGATATGTATGTATGCATGTACATATGTATGTATATGTGCGTACATACATTAACTCGTTCAATTCTCGATGAGGCGAGAAATCGTGTGACACGACTCGAGACAATGCCGTACAACCTACAGAACGTCGCCCCTGTTCTCACAGATAAAGCGCATTTCATTTCTACGTGGAACAGGTAGAAATCGATTCCGTTTACAACCACATTCGGCTACGAAATATTCAAAACGCGCTACTTTCGAAGTTAAAATCGAGCCAATAGTTTTAAAGATTTTTTATTAAAAATAAAATTTTGTGCTCTTGATAAATTTTTAAAAATTCGTGAAAATTAATTTACAGATTTTTTATTAAAAATAAAATTTTGTGCTCTTGATAAATTTTTAAAAATTCGTGAAAATTAATTTACAAGAGAGCAGTATTTAATTTTTTATTGACAATTTAAAAAACGAATCTATCAAGATTTAAAACATATTAATTTGCCATCAAATGATTTATTTTTAATTTTTTTGTACGCCAATTGATTATTTAAATGTAGACAATATAAATTATTAAAATGCACACAAATTTATTGCTCATCGTAGATGGAAATTAATAAATACAGTAATTTAAAAAATATTGATCCTTTGAATCTTGTCCAACTCTTGATGATTCATGGTGGATTATTTTCCCGAGGGATGAGCAGATGCGGGTAATGAATGTGCATTGCAATTATGAAGATATGGAAATTTCGTTACAACCGGGCACCGCGTGTGTACGCGGAGAAATTTGTGTGTGCGTAGGATCGTTGTCGCCTTGACGGGAAGATGGAGACTGAGAGAGGGCGAGAAAGAGAGAGAGAGAGAGAGAAACATAGAGAGGGATAACTTGATGTACACGGGAGAGAAACGGGCCACGAGACTTTGGCGGCTCGTTGACGTGTTATCCCCGCTCCGTATACCTAACTATGTAAATAGAGTCCAACGGAAATTGGTCTTTGAGACTCGAGACCGAAGGGCAGAAGAAACGAACGACCGCGAGCGTAGTCGAAAACAACTTTACTCAAAAATTAACCAATTTTTTTTATTATTTTATTTGCTCAACAATAAATTAATTAAAAACAAACTGATGAAAACTTACCCTGTCGGTTTTCCGATGTTTCAGCGTCGCCTCGAAATAGACATCATCGAAGATCCAACCCTAAAAATAAAATTCAATTTGTTATAAATGAAATTTTTTAGTATTTATAAATTATAATTTTAATCGCTATTCTTGATGAATTTTTCCTTTTACACTTTTAGACCAAAAATATTATAAAATAACAGCAATTAAATATATTTATGTACCATTTTTTTCAATTTTTCGAATAAAAATCATTTTTCACGTAAATATATAAAATTTATTTAACCCCCATGTATGAGTCGTGATAAGTGACGAGTCATTCTAAGTGTATGAGATTATTTGGTATGGTACAACAAGGTCTGGATGCCTTATCAAAAAAAGTCACTGCATAAAACATGTGCGTTCGAAACTCGTTAATGGTAAGAGAGGAATAGAAATGTGTAAATATTGTATAGAAACGAGCCCGCATCTATGTATATAAGCTCGCTTTTCTGATAAAGTGCTATTTCCGCAGCATGGCTGGTTGACAGCATTTTTATTTGCGTTTAGCATTACTCGCACGATTACAATTGTTCAAGCTCGTTTCAACCGAGATCCTCGTTTTCCTTTTTTTTTACAGACCGCTCGCAGATATCGCTAATGGTCGCAACAACATGTTTCGCATTTTTTTGTTGAATTATTTCTAGATTTTTTGTCAAAAGTTGCTTAACACCGTGAGAGAAAAATACGAACCTAGACTAAAAGAAGTTTAGTAAAACGCGATATAAATCCCAACAAAAACACGTGGGAACGTTTACAGAATTTTGAAATTTTACGTCATGAGCAACGATATTCCAAATTTCGTTTAAACGACTTATCACAAATTATATGAATTCTGCGTGTACAGAAATGCGCGGAAGGAACGGAATGCGTGACCGCGCTCTCATCCACCAGTAATTAATTATATCCCACTGTGACTGTCCCCTCGACCTCACGACAAAGCCATGCGATCGATTATCAATAGCATAATTCGGGACGATAAAACATTAATTTTTTTCATCCCCATAAAATACATTTTTTAGAACCTCAAATCATTTAAATATCGTAATTTTATTCTTTTATACCAATCGAAGGAAGATTCAGCACGATAAAATGGTAATAAAAAATGCGCCTTTTAATTCCAGCGCGTATTATCTTCGTGAACGCAAGACTGAGAGGACAACAGGAAGGTCTTCGAGTCCGAGGATAAAGATGAGAAAAGCAGAGACAGAATAAAGAGCGAGAGAGCGAGTTTGGAAAGTGAAGGGGCGATGAGCGAGTACTGGCATCTCTGGCAATCTCCTTCGATCCAATATCTGACGTTTTTTGACAGCAATTTCGGTCACGTCCGATAATATATCTGGATCATTAATATAAAGCCCTTCGCTCCCGTCGCGGCAGTCTCCTTCCTGCGGAGGAGACGAGCTCGAGAGCAGGAGGAGGAATAGAAAGAGAGAGCGAGCGAGAGAGAGAGGGAAAGTAGAATCCAAGGGGAAAAGCAGCCACGGAGAGGGCGTCCCTCGCGGGGAAATTGCTTTTCAATCCCTGGTTTCGCCACACACTGCTCTTCACTTCGCAAGACTGAGAGAGAGAAAGGGACAAGACGAGCTTATACGCAGTGCTATTGCGACCTTTGCTCCATCTCTCTATTCCGCAGTTTCCACGACCGACTCAACTTTTCTCTCTCTCTCTCACTCTCTCACTCTCTCTCTCTTTCACTTTCTCTTTCTCTCTCTCTCTTCAACACCTAAGTAAACAGACCAAATTACCATGCCGAGCTGCTTCACCGCCGCGTTAATTCATTCTCCTCGATATTCCCTCGCCGTATATACAGATCCGAGATAAAGAATGAGGAAAAAAAAATTAATCGATTGTCCCTTTCCTGTAAAATTCGAGATTGTCAGTCGGCCCGAAGTTACGAAGCTCTCTACCATAAACGTGGAACTTTTTTCCTCTTTACGCGTCCGGTGGTTATGTAAGAAGGGCGGAACTCGATTGTAAAGTCTCGGTACACCGGTGCCTTTTTGTTTTCAAAGACGTAATTCGCGCGAAGGAGTTTTTTCGTCAGAGGACGCTCCGGGAAGACGGAGCTTTTTATACGCACACGAGGGAAAATCATGTGCAATATTTCTCGCGTGTATGTGCGTGGATGTTTTTTCTGTATGGAACACCCAGCCATAAAGAAGATCCCCTCAATCAGATAAAAAATGTATTATAGCCGCTATGATACAGAACTCGATACCTCAGCCAGCTTCAATCTACAAGCGCAGGACACGGGAGGGAAAGATCTTTCGCGGCCTCGTATATCCATCTATCCAATATACCAACACCATTTATATACATATATTTACCTATATAAAATTAAAATGTACTCCTGCATGGGCTCTTTCACGCGAAACTTTTCGAATCTTTTTTCCCTCGTCGATTTTTCAACCTATCGACTTTTTTCCTGCTTTTCAAAAAGATAAAAAAAGTCTCAAATCCTCTTACGAATGATTAAATTCGCTGTATTATTTTCAGATTAATTGGTAACAAATCACAGAATTATATAAGATTTATGGCTGATTTATAAAAAATAAAAAAATATTGAGGTCGTTGACGTTTCGATCCGAAAGTTAACACCTGAGCTGATATATTTCAAATCTTTATGACGCATCGTCCGAAGTAAACAAAACCAGAGTTTCGAAAAAAAAATAAAATTCATTTAAAAAGAAGAGTTTTATTCAATCTGAAATTTATCTGTGAAATTAAAAACTGAATTGAATGAACGGTTGTAAGAATAAAAGAGATAAAAATTTAAGTTACGAATGGAATATCCTGTACACGTCGTAGCTTATCGATACGCGAGTTTTACGTCTACACGCATGGTAGAGGCAACGTTGAAGATTCAGCCACAAACTCCGATCGGTTTATATATTGAACGATTCGTCGCCCCCCACCCGCCCGCGCGTCGACTCGCTCTCTTTCAAGCGCACACACGAGCACATATTAATATAATTCCTTCTCTCTTCCTGTCACGCATACACACGGCTGTACGTCTGTCCGCTGGAAAAGACACTCCCGCGAAATTAGATTTACGATTCCGTATATATGCGGGAAAACGTGACGAATATGCATCTGGCTGGGTGACTCGCTGCCAGCGAGACCGAGACGAGAAATAAAGAAGAGGAAAAAGGATGAGACGGGGGGGAAGAGAAGAAGAAAAAGGAAAGAAAAGAGGAAGAAAATCGAGGAACGGGGAAAGTTCCTCGGCACTTTCCTCTGCTTATGCCAAAAAACGTGTAATGTGGGCCACACACACCGGGCGTCACGGTGAATCCATGTGGATGCTCCCGACGAAACGGCGCAAACATCAAAGTCTTTATAACCCGGAGTTTAATGTTTACACATTTATAAACTGCATCGTATCGGTCTTAGAATTTGTCGGCGTAACGACCGACATCCGGGCGTGCATGTTTCGCCAAAAGCCGGCTCGCAGACCGGCGTAACGTCGAGGAGAGCGAGAGAGAGAGAGAGAGAAGAAAAAAAAAGGAAACCGGAGAGGGAAAAAAAGGAGAGAAAATATTGCACGAAATTGGTGACACGTGTGTGGAAGACGAGAGGCCGATAACTCGCGAGCATTATTATGCTTCGCGTATACACATGTATAACCAAGAGAGAGCGAGAGAGGAGAAAAAAAAAATACAAAAAGAGAATATACTCGTGGGAATACACCCTCGACGTGGCTCGCCGATAGACATCCGTACGCGTATTTATCTAACCGAGATATCCGGAAGTTTTTGCTATACTCTCGCGAATACTTTTGGACCAGACCGGTTTTCTTTTTTCTCCCGGTAGAGGGTAAGGAATAAAAACAGAAATTAATTTTCCACGCTTTTTAGTTGAGCTTTTAAAGCGTCGAGCTGCATGCGTGGATATACGAAACAGAAGAGAGAGAGAGATGAGAGAAAAAAAATACGAAAGATGCGAGAGGGAAAAAAGTGGATTATAGATCCTCGCTTTTGAGAATTACGAGAAAGCAGGCTGTCTTTTTTCGGATAAAAACAGGACGAGACTCGCCGTCTTTTTCTTTTCCTCTCACTCTGGGCTGCTCTCTCCACGTCCCAACGAGCCCGCGACTATTCCGACACTAATGACATTACAGTAATTAATGTAATTGAGTATACTCACCGCTTGGCGAGACCGCTCACAGGGAGGTTATTCCCGGGTATGTACAATATATATATAAATATACTATATATATACATATATAATGTATATATGTATATAATCTGTGTTTATAACATTGCAGTCTCTCTCCGTCTCTCTTTTACATTCTGCACACGTTTATAATGCGCGATCCCCACGAGAGACGTCGTTTTTCGCGAATAACGAGCGGGACTTTTTTTTGAAAAAAATTCGACCGACGTTTTTTTCCCAGGGTATCAACGACATCGATTTGTTAAAATAATTTGATTGAAATTTTTCGGAAAGAATGATCAAATTTCTAAAAAAATTTCTGGATCAAAAATATTTTGATTTTTTTGGTCAAGGGATGTCGAACTTTTTTTCTAGCTGTTAACTTGATTGTGAACTTTTGTTACTCTCATTTCTGAGGAAATGAAAATTTTTTTCGAAAAAATTGGACGTCGTTTTCCAAGGGTATTCAGTTTCATAGATTCGTTAAAATAAATTGAGAATGTTTGAATTAATAGAAGGATCAAATTTCTGAACAATTTTCAGGATGAAAAAATTTTTTTTCTCATGGTTTAAAATATATAACGAGCCATGTTTCGTTTTTATTTAAAGATTTCACATTTTTCCAACCGGTGAACGTAATTGAGGACTCATTATACTCTTTACCGAATAATGGAATTTCTTTTTTTTTCACGAGTGCTGCGTTTTTCGAAACCCTTTAAAAAATTCGCTGAAAGAAAAATTTGATCGAAATGATCTCGAGAATGGTGAATGGGCGGAATTCTTTTAAATCCGGGGTATGGAAAAATTTCTTTTTCGCATTAATTTCGTCGAGCTTACAACGAGGATTCCCAGGAAAGTTCGTGCTGCACGATATATATAATACATTGAATACATAAGAAAAAATTAAAGGCGCTGAGTGTGTAGGTATGAACGGAAAATGTGTGTATAGCCGAAGTATCGCAGCGCTCTGCGGCTCGTGGCAGCACGAAAAGCGTTTAATTCATTACGCAAATTGAAAAAGTAAATTGCCTTAGGTATGTTCGCGGCAGGGATGGAACGAAGGGGGAGCGAGTGGGAGAAAAAAGAGCGTATATAAAGCGCCAATATACACACACACATACACATATATATATAAATATAAATATACGTGTGCGCCGGTGTACATAAGAATCGCGATTCTCGCTCGCGGTGAACTGACGTACGGCCACGAAAATATTTAATTAAATTCACGACCGCAAAGACGCAACGGTACTCGTCGACGGGGAAGAAAAGCAAGAGACTCGCATCCTCCCCGGCTACCATTTTGCTTTCCCATTTTATCCCGCTATTTTCTACAAATTCCGCGTTAATACCAAACTTTTTATCATTCCATCGGTCTTGGAGGTATCGTCCCTTTTTTTCTTACAATTTTATTCCGAGGATAATCGATGGTGCATGGAGCACAAAGGCACGCATTAAGAACGAAATAACATTTTGATGAAAATGAAAAAAAACAATGAGAAAATTTTTTTGTTTTTAATTAATAAATGGTAGAGAGGGAAATTTGAAAAGTTAGTTCAGGTGAATTCTTAATTTTTTTTTAAATTATATGATTTCTTATTTTCCTTGTATACATAGTATTAAATGTTTATATGGCGATCGCATTAAAAATCTACTAAAATATTTCAAGATTCAATAAAAATAAATATACTAAAACAAAATAATTTCTATATCGTCTTTTGTTTTATTTTTATTCTCAAAAATATCAAATTTAGTATTTAGTATTTTAATTTAGGAGTACAAAGGCACGCATTAAAAACGAAATAAAATTTTGATGAAAATGAAAATAACAATGAGAAAATGTTTTGTTTTTAATTAATAAATGGTAGAGAGGAAAATTTTAAAAATTAGTTCAGGTGAATTCTTAATTTTTTTTAATTATATGATTTCTCATTTTCGATATCGATTGCATTAAAAATCTACTAAAATATTTCAAGATTCAATAAAAATAAATACACTAAAACAAAATAATTTCTATATCGTCTTCTGTTTTATTTTCATTCTCAAAAATGTTCAATTTTTCGTTAAAACCGATCGTCGTTTTTTTCCACTTTCATTGTCATCCCATCACGTGCTCTCTCCTTTACCCGGCGTCTGGAGCCTTCACACGTGCCACGAGTCTCGTAGAGTGCATTTAGATTGAAAACTAAATTTTACATTCACTCGATGTTCAACCAGTAAATACCTAGCAACCTTTATTCTCCATATTTCCGTAGCCCAAAATACAATTGAAAAAAAATTCATCTATCCCGAAAGTGAAACACACGTGCGTGTAAAAAAAGAGACAGAGCGAGACGTAAAAATGTAATGAAGAAGGGAGAGAGAAAAGCAACTTATAAAAGAGATAGAGAGAGAAAAGGAAAGAAAAAGTTCTCCCTCTCTTTCTCTCGTCATTGGCCGCTCAAAACCCCGGACGCAATCTCATTACCGAGGGATGCACTCAGCGTGTATTAATGCCGAAAGGAATTAACTTTCGACGTTACGGGATCAAATGTTATTAACTTTATATTACTTCGCGGGGAAAAGCGTTCTCCTTCCTTTCTTTCTCTCTCTCTTTCTCGCACTGACAGTCTTTCGGTCGTTCGAGGAACGTCATTTGCTTTATATCTGTACATACTTTCCTATCATCGATGTAAACCGACGTCATCCCCTTCCCAGTCGCGTGCATACACTTTTTAGCATCGAACGACCGAGAGAGAAAAAACATCGCGTCAGCTGGATTCTCGCTCTCTCTCTATCGCTCGTTTCCCCTTGCGACTTCAACGGGCTTTAATTTTGTTTGGTGAAACCGATGGCTCCGCGCTGCCTCGCCTCATTATTCGATGATTAAAAACCATTACTCATCGGCCGCGCCGCCAACTTCCAAGTGCCGGCGAAGAAAATGTATTCCCGAATGTAAATATAAAGCTACTTTATTCTTACGCTCTCCGCACTATAATATTTAAGTTATATTTTTCTCTCGAACTCTCTTACGAGATATGATCTTTGAATTATAATTTCCCTTGATAAAATTCACTCGTGTCGAAACTCTGAAAATCAGCAAAAAACAATTTTCGTTTCCCATTCATCGAATTTCATTTGAAGCTTACACGAGAGAGGAGCACAATCTTTCCCGATACAAATCATCAGATCGCAACAGAGCAGCGTGAAAAATTGAAAAAAACAAAAGAAAAACATTTAAAAAAATATATAACAAGAACGAGTCAGAGCGCGAGTATCGATTAGAGAACGAGAGCGAGTGAGAGTCGGAAAAAAAAATAATAAATAAAAAAAGAAAAAAAAATGCATACGGGAGATGAAACGTGAAAAAAATAGGCAAAGCGTAATGCTCGATGGAGGATCAGAGAGTGCTTTTTTCCGTACATCAAATTCGACGATGCCGCGCACACCAGACTCGCGTCATCGTCGAGGACGAGCGCTCGCTCTCTCTCTCTCTCCGATGGCTCGATTTCAAATAAAGTTAATTGGAAAACATTGTTCGAGGCTTCGGGGGGGAAGGAGCCGGGCGGATGGGTAAAATGGGTGGGGATATGCCGACCGGGCCGTATTTAGGTGGGAACGCGCGAGCGCGGGGGGAGCGAAACTTCGCGACGAGACAGCAGTCTCGCTGTCGCGATTTTTCCCTCCTCGTGTGTGTATATATACGTACACATGCAAAAATATATTCGCGAGGCGTCCCGAGTTCTCTCTCTCTCTCATCACGAGCCAACAACACTCTCCCGATAGAAAGAGCGAGTTACCAAAATTAATATTTCCTATCGTTCGATCAGCTTTTTGGAAACGGCTTTCTCTGACGATCGACACCGGGCGCGAGAGAACCGCTCGTGTTATTCAATCCCCTCGCAATCCCTCGCCCTTCGGTCTCCTTCCACTTTTTTTTCGCCTACAGAGAGAGCAATTAATCCGAGATTATGCAAAACCGTGCCGCGCGAATAAATGAAATATCTCGTAGAAATTACAAAATGCAGAAAAATCAATGTTACCTTTAGATTATTAAATTTTTTTATTTAGTTTTTTAGATTTTTGAAAAAATTGTTCTTAATTTTTAATAACAAAAAATTATCTGTTGTATTCTAATTTCATGAACTGAAATCCCTCGATATTAAATTGAAAACACAATTACCAAAAGACTTCACACCGTGCCGCGCGAATAAATGAAATATCTCGTAGAAATTACAAAATGCAGAAAAATCAATGTTACCTTTAGATCATTAAATTTTTTTTAATTTAAATAACTTTTTAGATGTTTGAAAAAATTGTTCCTAATTTTTAATAACAAAAAATTATCTGCTATATTCTAATTTCATGAACTGAAATCCCTCGATATTAAATTGAAAATACAATTACCAAAAAACTTCAAAATTCCAATACCAAAACAGACAAAATTCATAAATTTTTCTCTGTACGTACTCTCGATTTTGGTGACGTAAATCCAGAAAATTTACAACTATCGGACGACCCGACACCGTCGTCGTCGCCGGGGGTAATCTCTGGGCAGGTATGGCGTCGTATATGGGAGAAGAGTTGTACGGATGGGAATTGAGAGGGATGTAGAGAGTGAACAAAATTCAGGATAGATTCACTGTATCGCGGTATAACGAGGCTACGATATCTCTTTTCCCGATATATATATTATACCTATAGATTTTTACGAACGTGTGTATATAAGTTCGTGCCTTGTATCGGCGAAAAGAAAGAACGAGAGGAAGGAAGGAAAGGAAGAAAGAAAGAAAGGAGAGAGAAAAGGCTGGGCTCTCGTTCTCCTTCTACACACGTTTCTTCACCCGTCTGTGTGTATTTATGCGCGTGTATGTGTCGCCGTTGTGTATATTTGAGGAAAAGAGTATAACACGCTGGTACCAGGATGCGGCGGTGCCGGGATCACCGGGCTGACAGGTTCCTAATGGAACCCGTAAATACCGGGGGCCACCGCGAACTAGCTTATGTTTTCCAAATGAGATCCCGAAAATTGAGTTTGAGAGTTTCACATTGAAACAAAACATCGACGGGTATAGCTCCACGGTGGAGAATTGCGTTTTGTTCTCGGTTTGAGATTCTTCGCGGTCTGTCAACAGTTTTAGGGCTCAGTCCCTGATGGCGTCGGAGGACTCTCTCTGCGCGGATCGATTTTTTCTTCCGTTCCTACCATTATTGTGCCTCGTTAATTATAGTTACTTCGTTACTTAATTATTCAATTCCTCTTCGTATTTTTCGTGTGAATTTATTTGTAATTCGATAAAACGTCGGAACAATGCTGATGGATGCGAAATCCATTACTCAATTAGCTGATTATTTGATTTTAATAGCAAATGTATGTTTCACGGTCTGATAAAGAATACCGTATTAATTAGGAGATATTGAAGACAGGCTAATTTGCGCACTTGAATATTTAATTAACATTTATTTGAAAAAAAATTACGGTTCAATTATCCATTAAAATTTTATTACTTCGTGAAATGTGCAAATCGTATTTCATTCTTTGATTATTTTATATTCATTCACATTTTGGAGTCTCCAGTTTTTACACTCTGATATAAAATCTATCAATTATGAATTAATTAGAGACAAATTACATTTTTTACTTAATTATTTGATTGATATTTATTTTAGGACCGGAGTTGTGGTTTGATAAGAGAAAATGTAATATATACAATGGAACAGAGGGAAGAATATTCATTAAAAGGAATAAAAGACGGGGGAGGCCAGTCGATTATTTGGTGATGCAGAGAAGCGAGCCGGTCTACAAGTATATAACATATTCGATATGATACCGTTGTGTGTTCCACATAGGTATTATATTCCCAGAGGGCCCTTGCGCGCACGCATTCAATAATACGTCGTAATGGCTGTGCAAATTAGCTTCTGCGCGGATTAACTCATTGCCAGAGAGCTCGAGGGCTCTGACGCACTCTGCCAGGTAGAAAGAGGAAGAGAGAGAGAGAGAGAGAGAGATGGCATGGAAATTGATCGATATATTAATGACCGCTCGGGGAGTTTCGCGATTGGTCCTACCTTGTTTGTCTATCGCACTCGACGAGCTCCCGGCTATGGCAATCTCTCTCTCTATATTGTATTTCCCATCTATAGATGTGTATTTGCTTACGTATCAATGCCTCTTCATCCCCATTCGGAGCGTATAATAAAACTTATTATCCACATGCGGAGCATTGATTTTATTACTCCGAGATCTCGCGGAAATTTGTCTGTAATTTATTAAATGCGAATTTTATTAATTTGTCAATATTAAAAATTCCATCGGAGCCGGTTGGTACGGATTATTATCAAATATTCAGTATTTTCGTTACAGTCGAAAAGGTTCGCGATTAAATTTAAATTTTAACTAATTTCGGTATTATGAAAATTTTTTTGAAATTTCGGATCGGTTCTTCGGTCTCTTTGATAAGTATCGATATATATAATTACGATCCTGTTTCTCGTTGACGCGACCGCTATTCGCCAGCACGTGTGCTCCGACACGGACTCGCATAGGGAGAAAGACTGACCGACACGCTGCAATCGAGAGACTCACTCGTTCACCGTTTCCATACACTTTCCGAGTTAGCAAACATCGTCGACACCCATCCGACCAACATTTTCCTCCCTATTGATTAACAATACGTACACACGTTCATCCAGTCCGTACAGGGTGTCCTCGAAAGCTTGAGAACTGTTTTTTTATTAAGAATTGATGAAAATAGACTCTTGGAAAAACTCGAAGAAAATTACAGTTTGGTCTCATTGAAGTGAATGTCACTGAAGTGAGACTCTCGTGATGACACTAAAGTGACAAGCTCTCAATATCGTGAATTATAACGATTTGGTATTATTTATTTCTCTACTTTGTATGACTGAGAATTAGCGATGAGAGAAGAGTTTGCTGTCCATATATGATTTATATTTCTGTACTAAAATGCCACGAAAAGTGAGTAAAAATCAGTTTAACCAAAATTAAAATAGGTTCGAATTGAGCAAAGTTTCATTTTTTTAATGTCAAGGTTGTCCTTCCATCAAATTTTATTAAAATAATGATAGCAACACTTTACAATTTAATTTTTACGTTAAATTAAAATTTATTTAATCTAAAAGTGAAGAAAGTATGAATAAAAACTTTTTGTCTCCATCGTGTCCAGGTTGCATTTCCTTGAAGTTTTATTAAAACAAGTAATTAAAAAAATGAACACAATACTTCACGATTTAATGTATGTTAAATTAAAATGTATTTAATCTAAAAGTGTGAAAAAGTGTGAACAAAAACTTTTCTTCTCTCCGTAAGGTTATCTTGCCATGATATTTAATTTAAAAAATTATAGCAATACTTCTTAATTTAATTTACGTTAAATTAAAATTTGTTAATACTGAAAAAAATGTGAAAAAAAAGTTTTCTTCTTTCCTTGTCAAGGTTGTCCTTCGATGACACCCTGTATCGAGTGTGCACGTACAAGAGGTAACGAAGAGAAAGAGAGAGAGAGAGAGTGAGAAAGAGAGGTAAGGGGAGAGGGAGCAAACGCACGCGGGTCCCGATACGCTTAATTTGACGTAACAAAGCGCGGGCGTATACTCCGCACGCCCAGAGCCTATGCCACAAAACTGGCATACAGAGAGCGAAGTATTGGCCTCTCTCCCGTGACAGACACGGATATATACCTCTTGCGTACGTGCACGAGTGTTCTTGATACTGTGTGCGCTCCGTTATAACGCGAACCAGCCTCCAACTTACGAACTAATTTACTCGCGAAATTAATCCGCGCGCGCGAGAACGCTCCGAGACCCAGAGAGTTTCTAAAATAATAATTACAACGCGAGAGCTCTTTGCGTATACGTATAGCGAGCGTATTATAGGTTTTGAACAGAAGGGTGAAGTAACGGTAAAAGGAGCAGAGGCTCACGAGCACGAGAGAACGGATATATACACGCGCACACCTGTGCAATTATATTTTATACACTCTGCTTGTACACACGCACTCTTCTGAGGTATTGTGTCTGCTTTACATGCCAAAACTTTCCGTTTATCTTTTCGGGAAATTTATCTTCGAATTTAAGAAAGTGCTTTTCGTGTGGAAATAAATAATTTCATATACAATAATTAATCATCTAATAATTTGATACAATAAATAATTTGATACTTGATAAATTTATCTTTGAAATCAGAAGAAAGTGCTTTCCATGTAAAAATAAATAAATTAATAGATATATTGATGAAATTAATAATTTCTTATGAAAGTATAAATGACAAAAATATTTTTAAAAAATAATTTAATCGAAAAATCACGTGTAATTATATTTTTCTACTTTTTTATTATTTATAGAATATTCATTTAAAGCAAAATATTTAAAAAACATGTCTCGTGTCTGAAAAATTCCAAAAAAGATTTATCTCGATTCGTATCCACGTGGGGGGGTCCAAAGTATTTTCACGGTACACATTTTCAATTTTTCCATTCCTTTTATGTTCCATTTTTTCAGAACGAAAAGAATCATTCGGAAATTTTGCGACTGAACGCTCTTCGATTGTGCTCGAAAGAGCCACTCGAGCTTTGTGCTCATTCAATTTCGCACTTGAATTGATTTTTAATTCGAGCAAAAAGAGGAAAAGAATGCAGAAATAGAACGGAAACAAGATACACTGCTGGGACGGGGGGTGCAAAACTTTTTTTTCACTCTACAGAAAACTATTAGCAGAAAGAAAAAAAATATTAATAGAAAAAAAACTACACGAGTAACCTCGTATTAAAATAGATATATAAATAGATGATGCTCAAAGTAGCTAGGAATATTTCTTATTAACGAAGTCACTACAATTGCTCTTGTTAACGATTAAATTGAACATGGCCAGTAACAATGATATCTGGAATTAAACGAAGAGAGGGAAAGAGAGAGGGAGCGTCGTATTTCAATCATGATATTAATCTCTTAACGATTTTACTGGTTTCCTATAGACTTAACGTGTGGCAGAGAACCTGGCCAGCTGACAATTCTATACATATACCTAATATAATACTTAATATATTAGTGTGTATCTTGCGAGTACACCGTATGTCCAATCTAATCACGCTGAGTGCTTCTTACTCATCGGCTTCGAAAAACGTGCCATTCTTGAACAAAGGACCTCTAGCTATATAAAAAAAGAGATGCAGGATAATTTAGGAAACCGAAAAAAGGACAGGAAATACTCTGGTAATGCCTAAAATTTCATTCATCGAGGGAAACAACTGGTAGGGATCGAGAAAATATTTCAATCATTCAGAAAGCATTCGTGCTTTTACATTATTTTCTCCCGGTAAGGATCGCTTTTTTTTATCTCAATATCTCATTATTTTTATTGAATTTTTTTTTATTTATTACCTTATTCGTTTTTCATTAAATCAATAGTGCTTTTAACATTTAAATTGTTTTTGAATATTTCTGTTCATTTTTGGAACATTTTGTAGAGAAGATTTAACGAACCGTGATTTTAATTATAATGTAAATTGATTAAATTTTGCATATTTGCTAAATTTTGTTACGAGAGCTTTGTAGAAAATATAAAATAAATTTAACGTGAGTGCAGGGGTTAAGAAAGAATTCGTGCTTTCAAATTATGTGCTCTCGATCCAGGATCGCTTTTCTCATTCTTAATATTTCAAATTTATTAAACCATTTTAGTTATTGAATTTTTTATTCATTGCCTTGTTCGTTTTTTATTTAATTAATAGTGCGTTTAACATTTAAATTGTTTTTGAATATTTCTGTTCGTTTTTGGAATATTTTGTAGAGAGGATTTAACGAATCGTGATTTCAATTATATTGTAAATTGATTAAATTTTGCATATTTACTAAATTTTGTTACGAGAGTTTTGTAGAAAATATAAAATAAATTTAACGTGTGTGCAGGGGTTAAGAAAGAATTCGTGCATTCAAATTATTTGCTCTCGATCCAGGATCGCTTTTGCTATCTCATTTTTAATATTTCAAATTTATTGAACCATTTTAGTTATTGAATTTTTTATTCATCGCTTCATTCACGTTTTATTAAAGCATCTTCAATATTTCAGCTATTTTTTTAAATTTCACGTTGACTTCTCGACCATAATTTCGTAAAAAGAAAATTCACCGAATCGTGACGACTTTTAATCCCATCGTCAAGGATCAGATTTTGCACATTTCCTCGATTTTGTCGCAAAAGGGCTTTGGTGGGAATAAGAGAATAAATTCAGCGTGTGTGCAGGATGCGGTTTCGCGGAAGCGAATTTATCCGAGGCTCCGAGCGCGCGCATGCACACGGAGAAGGGTCTCCGGCACAAACACTGGTAAGCGATGGAAACAAGTGGTCGAGCATTTATAGACACGAGGCTCGGCGGCAGGGTGAAGTGGCTATTTTCCGGCGAGTGCGCACCGATTAAAAATCCAATTCGGCGCGCGCGCGCGCTCGCTCGCTCGCGGAGGAAGCGGAAAGTGGGTGAACCGAGTCCGTAGTAAAAAGAGAGAAGAAGGAAAGAGCACACGCGTATAGTGATATTCCGAGGGCTGAAACTTGGTAAAAAGAACATCGAAGAAGTCGGACAGGATGTGCCGCGTGAGGGGAGGAAAAAAGGAAGGAAGAGTCGTTGAACGCGACGGAAGGCCGCAGAAGCTTTGCCGAGCGAACTAATTCATTTGGGCGAATGGTCGATCGCTCGATAAATTCGCGAATCATCTCTCTCTCCCTCTATATCCCTCTTCCTCTGCCTCTCCGTCGATGCCGCGGAGTTTCCTCGCAGAAGCCTTACAAGCCCGAAAGCGAATCGCGATCGAGTAAAAAAAAAAGCTCTCGAGGAGACGGAGGAGGCATTCGAACTACTTTTCTATCTATATATATTTATACGTAAAAGCGAGAGAAGGAAAGAGGATTTTGATACTTTTTCCATTTACTGAAATTGATATTACTTTCTTCGGGGAATGCGTCTATGTATAAGATCGCGGTACACGTCGTATATACGGATTCGAAAAGCGAGAGAGTAAGAGAGAGAGAGAGAGTGAGCATCGGGAAGATCCATCTCGACTATAAATTTTTTAACGGGCCGAAAGTTTTGGTGGCGGGACAGCTCTCTCGTATAAAGGAAAAGAATAAATGAGGACGAGAAAAATGTGACGTATATAAAAATTGCGAACACACCGCCAGCGCTGATCGATTTCCCAAGAAAAACAATTGGGTCAAAAGCATCGATTAATTATCAATTATTTCATTATTTCGAGTACAATTAAGTGATGAGAATGGGAGAGAGTGCGTATTTATGGATGAGAGAAGGATTCCTCGGGACAGGCTCGAGCGGAAAAGCGACTCCGGGATAGAAAAAGGGGGGACGCGGGGGTGGGAGAGTTTTGTATCCCAAGCGGCCTACGCGAGTGATAAATGACCGTCGCGCGTAATACGGCGGGAAAAGAGGGGGAGAGAGGAAGCCAGCAGGTCGCCGGATGAAATTGCGATCGAGTAAACTCGGCGGAGAGAGGAGAAAGAGAGAAAGAGAGAGAGAGAGAGTCGGAGAGGACGGAGGGTCATGAAATTTTCTAATTGAATGGCCAACTCGATTTCGTGCGAAACACGACCCTCCACCCTTCCTTCCTTCCTCTCTCTTTTCCTCTCACCGCTCTCTCGCTATATTTCCCCGTACGTATTTCTGTCACTCGCACGTATCTCCACTTTATACATTTATACACATTGTTCCTTTCGCACACGAATGTGAGTACAACGCTCCTCGGTGTATTTATACGTCGTACAGGAAAATTCCCCGCTCCCTGGCAATCCTCTTTTGTCTCTCTCGTTCCTCTTTCATCCTTCCCCGCGTATACATTTCCTCTCGCGGGATCAACCTTCGAGTGTACACGGTGCAGTGCGAGAGCTGGTCAGCCGTTTCGGCACCACGAGCATGGTCTCGCTCGACTCGAATTTTTTCATCAAAAAAATTTCATTCACGAAGGCATTTTTTCGGAAATTTTTAAAAGGGAATATATTTTGAGGTACGAAAACTGATTTTTGTGTTCTCGACTCGAATTTTTTTCATCAGAAAAATTTCGTTACGAATGAATTTTTTCGAAATTCTTTACGAGGGAATTTTTTTTTCAGGTACGAGAACTGATTTTTGTGTCCATTAAAAAATTATGAATGAGTTTTTTTCTTGAATAAATTAAATTTTCGTTCATTTCGTTTGAAGTGATTGATCCATAATTTTTTGAATTTTCTAAAAAGTAGATTAGTACAGAGAATGATTTATTCGAGTCGGAAGGTCTTTGGGGAATTCGGTGTTGGTACATATAAATTGATGGAAAAGGTATACGTGTGTCTCGTTGGAATCCAATCGCGAATCGTTTTCCCTTCCTCTCTTCAGCTCTCTCTCTCTCGCTCTCTTCTTGACGCTCTTGCATCCGTTTCTGTGTGAAGCTCGCATTCACGGTCGTACACATCGATGACTCTCGGATTAAAATTTAATTACTAGCGAGCATTAATCGAACGGGAAGAAGGGATAAAAGCGCGCACGGAGAGGAGAGCGTGCGAGAAACACGCAGCGAGAAGTGGAAGCGCGCGAGCGAGACGAACGGAAGATTCGATCTTGGCCGCGTAGTGTACTCTCTCTCCCGCTCTCGCCTCTAATATGATTGCTTTACTGCCTTAGCCAATAAATCTACAAAGAAATAATATACAAACAGAATTCCACTTTCCTGTATCGGAGCTCTAAAATGAAATTAGTTTTACTCCGAGAATCCATGAGATGCAAATATCTCGATCGATATATCCGGGGGGGATGGAAAAAAAAGAGAGAACGAGGAAACAAGAACGATAAGAATTCTGTCAAAGACACAAAAGGGTGAAAAAAAAATTCTTTTGGAAAGGAGGTTGAAAAATTCGTGAATTCGAAAATTGTTTTCCGTATACGCTGGAAATATTATACGGGGAGTTTGCCAGAAAGCGAGTGGAGGGAGCAAGATAGAGACAGGGAGAGAGAGAGATTGAGAGTGAGGGAAAACCGCGACAGCATCAAGCGAGCGCACGCTTCTCCGCTGTTGTGTATGTATCGAGGAATCATCGATTTTTCTCGGTCACGCGTTCTCGTCGTCGTCGTCGTCGTCGTTCATCCGTCGCTCCCCGAGCGGAATCGAGCCTGATTGCATCGATCCCTTCTCCACAATATTATTTCACCGTAAGAGAGAGCGAGAGAGAGAGAGAGAGATGGATAGACGTAGATAGAGAAAAAAGGAGATAGAGAGAGAATAAAAGAGATGAAGCATCCTCGCTGAGTACACTTTGAAGAGAGACGAAAAAGTAGGAAGGAAGGAAGGAAAGGAACGATGGCATTTTCCAGGGATTTAGGAGAGACCCATGGAAGTAAATAGGACTCCTGACCGTTCTCCCGTAAAATTGTATGTGAAATTGTGCAATGTGTCTTGCGAATTGAATTGCCGCGGTAACGACATTGATTTTATTGCTTGGTTCGCCATTCCTTCATTCTCGGATGAAAAAAAAACAAAAAATTCAACGAAGAAAAACATCGGACGTGATACAAAAAACATGAAAAGGCCTCGACTCATTACGAATCTCATGAAATTTTTGTGCACGCGTCCCTCTTCGTTTCAAGAAACAATTTCATTGGTCCGTGTGCTAGGAGTGCGTGAATTTCTCAGCATGGGATTTTCGTATAGCCTCTTTCTCTTAGACTCGGTTAGCGAGCACCATAATTTGTTTTCAATGATTTACCGTCGGCTAATTGCAGAATGCAGCGGAGAACGGTAATATTGCTTTGCCCAGGGTATAGCGACCGAGAGTGAGGGTTGCAACGCGGCATCGCGCAGGGGAAGGAAAATCCGAGCGAGAGGCGAGCTATACTTTAGTTTGCAATTTAAACTTTACTTCCTCTGGAATTGATTAGCTTTTAGTAATTAAGCAAGCAACGCCTTGGCCCACTCGCGCTCGCCCTCTTTCTCGCTCGCTCGGGGGCTCGTTTCCCTCGTCACCCGCGATCTGCCCCTCGCACACACACACACATATATATATATACACTCACATATACACGTATACACATACACACACACGGTGCGCCCGCGCTTTCGACGGATTTTGCAATCATTCCGTCTCGCTTGGGCCGTCGAGCCGGCAGGGCGGTTTTAATCAACGCCTCGTGCGCTCTCTCTTTCCACTATATCTGTAACTTTCCCTCTCGTGTCCGCGGTACGTCGTCAATGAGAGTGAGAGAGTCAAAGAGCGAAGGAGAGAGAGAGAAAGAGAGAAAAAGATACAGCAGAGAAACGTTAGCCACGTATTTTTTGACGCGAAAACCTCAAGCCAGAACCTTGTATTTCGTACAATCTCTCGCTCTCTTTCATTCTCTTTTTCTCCCTCTCCGTTGCTCCAAAACGAGAGAATGAATGAAAAAGAGGAAGATAGAAAGTACAGTGCGAAGCAATTTCGGCATGGAATGCGTTTCCCTCGATAGGACGCTCGTGTATACGAGGACGATGATCGTGGTAGTGGTGCTTGCCCAGCCGGGACAGGCCCAACCAATTTCAACTTCCATTATACACACCCTCCGCAACCCTTCCCTCTTATACCCTCTCGCGATTCCGAGTTGAGCGTTTCCAAAGTATACACACACACAGAGAGAGAGAGAGGGAGAGAGCAAACGAGTAGAACGAGCGCTCTCTTCATTCTCTTTCATTTTCTTCCTCTCATCTGTGCTCTTCATCTCTCTCTCTCTCTCTCTCTTTCTCTGTTTCTCTCCATCGTTCTCCCCGCAAGACCATTTTTTCTCTACTCGAACCTGTGGAATTGTCCAATAATATGTTAAACGTTTCATTCAACAGCTCCAATTTTCAATTATTCCTTTCCTCGCGTTCCGCGTGAACGAGTTCATTCGGAGCGATAAAACAAAACAAGAGGGCGAAGAATCTTCAAGGAAATTAACGCCGAAAATTATGATTTATATTAGATAAGTATAATCACTCCCGACGTTATAAATTCTCCCCGTCGTTCTCCTCCGATATTAACAAAATATAAACCGGATATCCTCGTAAAATATGTTATTTTTTAATTTAGAAAGAAGTCCCGGTGGTTAATATACGGTTTTAATTTCGGAGATTTTCGTTTATAGGGATGGAGCGAGAGAATTTTGCGACGGCGTGCCGCGAGGCCACGTGGGGAGCGACGACGGGGGTGAGTTTCGTCGACGCGACGACGACGACGGCGGCAGCGGCGGCGGCGGCGGCGGCGTCGAGAATGGAAATAGTGGGACGGAGAGAAAAAGGGGTGAGGGAGTGGCTGACTTGGTGCTCGGGCGAACCACTTCCGGCCGCGAAGATTGACTTCCGACTCGCCTTCCACACTCTCAACTCCCTGCGTGCGGACTGGCGCGCCGGCAGTCTCGTCTCTCTCTCTCTCGCTCTTTTACTTTCCTCCCGCGCCCTCCTCCTCCGGGCCAGCTCGCTCACTCTCCCCACTCCTTGTATATAAATTCTCCTCTACAATACTGCCATTCTTCCCTATGTATGACTTACACAGCTGTCCTGGCGCTATGTAAGCGACTCCTGGCCCGCGAGAGACGGAGAAAGCGAGCGAAAGAAATCGTTTTCGACCCTCCGACGCTTCTTCCCCTCCCGGAGGAAGGTGCCGAAGAAAAAAACGTTTTTGACATCAAAACCCGCTTTTTATTCGTACGAACGACACACGAATTTTCTCAAATTTCTATCTCAATGTGTACAAGTTTTCCTCCGTTATATCATTGAACAGCGTATTCCATATAAGAAAAAGATAATCCAATAATAATAATAAATTTGATATTTAGAAGTAAAAAACGTTTGAGGAGTTTTGAGAAAATAGCACGAGGGAAAAAAAATGTTTTACTCGTTAATTAACAGTTTTGGAGTGTTTCGAGAGTCGAGGAGAGGGGTTCGAGGCGATCGAAACGGAGGAAGATATAGACGAGGAAGAGAGCCGAGGGAAGGGAGAGAGGAATTTTAATTAAGGGTACATAAGAGCATGCCGGCAATATTTCGCTCACGGTAAGCAGGCAATGCAGTACACTCGGTCGACCATTTTTTTCTCTCTCTCTTTCCTTTTTATTAATATACCGACTCTCGCTCTCGACTTATTTTCGCGACGACGTTAATTGACGCCGAAAATTGGAATCCGTCGAGTGGCCGATACTTTTGCGAAAATCATACGGATTTTGTGCGTGGGTTTTAAATTATACGTGGTACACGGGCAAAGAGAGCTTGTACCATTAGGATCGACACTTCACCGGGACCAATTACAATCGGTCATCGCACGCGCCGAAGCAATTAAGGCGCTCCCAATTATTGTACGTCGAGACCCATATATATTGAGAGAGAGAGAGAGAGAGAGAAAGAGATGAGTGCAGACCTACACACACACATACTTCCTATATATATGTGCTATTAAGCCGTAGCGATGAAATCGCGGCTAACGTTTCTATGTACATTTTGCACAGTCACACACGAATACAAATCGCCTGGCAATTTGTCTTCCGCGTATATCGTGCATTTTGTACGTCAACGGGAATAACGATAACGAAATTGTTCCAAACGAGATCACATTTGCTAATTTCCTTATGTAATCTTCCTCTACTCTTTTCCTGATAAAGAAAGAAGCATGCTCGCATCTGTCGTTTCATCTGTTATTCAATTATTTTCACAAAAATCTCAGCAATGATAAAGATAGGAAGTACATTTTTTAATTATTATTTCCTCGTAAGGATATGAGAGTAATGAGATATCGAGAGAGTAGATTGAATGATTATTTGAAACTAACCGAAATGAATTACCGGCGAACCGGCCTCGCGTGTCGACGTAGAATATCCTCTTTCTCCTTTTTTCTTGTCCCTCCTCCTCCTCGTCAATCCTTGATTTTTCGTTTACCGTGATCACTTGGAAAGCACGAGAACAGATTTGAAACGATAATAAAAAACAATACACTGTATTCTCAATCCACACTGAGCATCGGCGAACGAGAAAATAAACAATGCATATTTGCCGAAGACACTCGCGATTGGTAGAGAGACGAATGAGAGACGAAGGGGCGCTTCACGCTTAACACACGAAATATTCTGGATCCTCGGGGATATTTTTATGAGGATGAAGAGGTAATATTGTGTATTGCAGGGGAGAATTAATATACATCCACGGAGTGTCTGGCTCGCTGGGCGAAACGTGAGCAACCCGACGGTTCGACTCGGAGTGTGGTCGCGCCAACGGCGGATCGCGACTCCGCGATGTGACGTCACGGATCCGAGAGGGGCAGAGGGGACGCCTGCGCGATGCTCGGTCGCGCACACGACGAGCCGCACCGCGATTTTATATACCAAGAGCGGGGGTGGTGAGAGTACGCGCGAGTCTCTCGTACGATTCAGCATCGGTTCAATCTTCTTTCTTTTTCCATTTTTCTCTTTCTCGCTCTCCTTTTTCTCATCTCTCTCTCTCTCTCCTCTCCGAATGATTCTTCGTGTCGTCTCGTCTGTCCGACGAGAGACTCAGCAACAATAGAGTCCCCGGAGCGAAAGAGAGAGAGAAAAAGCGCGATATATATAGCGAGAGGATCGCAAAGTGGCGTATCAGCTGCCTCGTTGTTTGCTCTTCCCTCCCCGCTCCCGATCTCTCATTTAAACGATTTTATGGACGAGGGATAATGTCCGAAAGCGAGCGAGACGAGATGGCGCTGAGTAGAGCCGGAAGCGCGAGGAAAAAAATGACCGGATATGCAATTACGATATCGGGCCACTGAAAATATATAATGGAAGAATCGATTCTTCCTTTCTCCTCGTGTGTGTATCCACGTTCGAAGAGAGTAACACAAGAGAGAGAGAGAGAGATACACAAATCGAGAGAAATAAATATAGGAAATCTTCATTTTGCAAAATCGATGCAAAAAGTATTATGTTGGAGCTTGATTTTAAAACGAGTTGGCTTGTCGCATTTTTCGATGATTGCATTGAAATTCGACGTCTCGCGATTGAAGATGGAGAAAAAACGATGAGAGAAAGAGGGAGAGTTGGTCGCGCGTGCGAGTCCGTATACTTAACGAACCGGACTAATGAACTTCCCGCGTGTGCCCCGGCCACGGTGCAATTAAGAGAGTCTCAGAGGCAAAAGAGAGGAAGAGAGAAAGAGGGAAAGAGAGAGAGAGGGCGCCCTGATGACTCGGAGCACCAAGAGTAAAGAAAACTGAAGCAACATCAGAGCTTTTTCTGCGGTCATCGAGGAAGGCGAGCTTTTTTCTTCATTCTCCTGCTATTCTTTTTGCACGACCCCTCTTACGCGAGTGCTTTGTTTCCTTTTTTTTCTCTCTTAATTCCTTTCGCGAATCTCATCTGGCGCGGCGAAAAAACCTTGTACCTATTTTAATCAAGTAAAAAAACTTATTATACACCGTATATACTTGTATAAATGCATTTTGAAAAAATATACAACTCCGTTTGGTACGTGCAATTGGGGATTCTGAAACTGCTACGATCATTAAGTTTGAATTTAAGAGGAAGAGAGAGAGAGGGAGGCAGACTTTTCTCGTTAATGAATGTCATTAAACGCAGCGGAGAGAAATAGTGAAACGTCGTTGCAAAGAAAAATAAGGCAAGGGTAGAATTTATTCGGGCTTCTGATTCCTCGTTTCTCTCCTTCTTATATTCCTCGTCGTACTTCCAATTATATTAATTTGAAAAATTACGCAAAACGAAAGACAGAAAAGAGGGAAGTTAACAAATATTTTCAATTAGCTTATTAAAGCGTGGAAACGAATCTGGAGATTTTTAAATGGAAATCCTAATGTTTAACTATCAACTGATGTGACGAAGACAAAATATCGAAAAAATCATTTTTTCTCCACATAGAGGGATAAAATAAAATCTCCTTGAACTGTCCACAATCAAGAAAATCCTTTTAAAAAAAATAATTCCTCGCGACAGAGATAAAATATCGAAAAAATCAAGCTCACAGTGCAAAGAGTTTGAGAAAAAAAATCACGAAATTGCTAGAACCTTTTTCTCGCGAGAAATCGCGTGAAGGGAGAAACATTCGGGAGCACAATTAGCTAAAACCTCACGACTATATTCTTCTGTTCGGACTGTCTTCCGGTAAGGACGTATCCGGCCGCGAAAGAAACACTCTCGACGAGCGGCGTGTTCAACCATTTACCTTGAGAAGTGCGCTCATAAAATACTCCGCTCTCTCACTTCTTGTCCACTCTTCTGTCGTGCACCACCCAAGATTTAGATTGTTTCACGGACGACGGCGTGCAACCCCATAAGAAAGCACTTTCATTCCTCTCCGACTTTTCCTTCCCCCTCTGTCTCTTCCCCAGTCTTCTTTTTTCCTCCTCCTCCTCCTCCTCCTCTCGTCAACAATAAGAGAAGGATGCGATGAAGAAAAAGCGATGCGGAGAAGAATGAGAGAGGGAAAGAACTCTTTTGATTAGAATCGATACTTTTCGCTTCTTTTCTCTCCAAAACTTATTCTCTTCGTCTCTCGTTTTTTCCACGCGTCCGTCGCTGTCCGTCCATCGAACCGATCTCGCCTCCCTCCCCGTATTTTCTTTCCCCTCCCCCCTCTTTTGTTAGTACGAGATCGACGAAAAGCGAAACAAGGAGAAATGAAAAAAAGCAATCTACGATCACTCAAGCCGTTCGACCGAGACGGAGGCTAAAAATTCCTCACATCAAAAAATATAGCGATCAATTCATTCTTCGGAAAGAAATTTATTTTTATTACTAACTATGAAAATATTTATTCTTTACTCGATTTAAAATATAATAAAAAATGTATTTTTATAGTAATTTCATTGTATCATATTTTTTTCTGTGCTTATAAGAAACACTGAGAAAATAAACAGCATATAGAGAAAGGAATTTTTAACTCCATCGTATTTTCACTTTTAACAGAAAATTTTTTTGAGCTCGATTTTCTCGTTTATCCCATGAGTCAAAAATAGAATTCATTTTTTCATTCTCCGTACAATTTGTTATCGTTAAATACCGAAAGGGTCAAATGCCGTGACTGCGTCCCTTTTTCGATTTTTTTTCATCGTGAAGAGCAGGAGGGTGAGTAGGAGAAACGAGACCGTTTATAACTCTAGATCGTTCGGTTCACGATAAATTATGTATCGAGACGTTTAATCGCCTCTGTAATTAAACTGTCCCTCAAAGGATTGATTGCCGTCTCATGAGTCCCATGAATACGTTAACGAGTGTTAATGAGCTTGAGGAGAAGCCAGCGAGCCGATAGCATCGGACTGCGAGCTTTTTCCTTCGAGAGCCTCGAATTATTAAACATAGACGATCTTTCGTACAATATTCAACCAATTTTCCAACGTAAATATATTCCAGTCTTCGATCACCCACGTATTAGTAATTTTTATCATTTTTATTACATTATCTCTTATCATTATCCTTAAAATATCGGTAAACATTTTTATCATGAAAACAAAATTCCTCACTTACACTCTGTAATAAAAAAAATACCCGAGGTGGTTGATGTTCTCGGGCAGAATTTTGCATATTGTTGAAGTAACCGCACGAAAACTCTTATCCCATTCACTTGTCGCTTCACCCTTTTTCCTCGGTCCTCATCTTTTTTCCCTTCACTTTTCACGCGATAAACGAAGAATTATAGCGACCCCGTGAAATTGCACAAACCAGAACGAGAGATAGAAAGTGAAAGAGAGAGCAAGATGGAAAAAATTCTCAGAGAATCCCTTTTCATTTTTTTGCTACTCTCCATTCTGCCCCTCTTTCTCATTACCTCGATAGTATCTCTTTCTCTCTTTCTGACTCGAAAACGACCGCAAAACTGGCGCATAACTCAAAGAACGTGACGTCACGTTCGAAAGCCGAAAAAAGCTCGCGCGAGGGGGCGGACGATGGAGAAAAAGAATGAGGGAGAGAAGAAAGAAAGGAAGCTCCTTTTCTCTGTTCCCTTCTCGATTATAATTAAGAAAATAGACTTTAAATCCACGAGCGTAAAGTGGTTGTGCCGGTGATGCGAATGCTCTCGTTTTACTCTCGTATATATAGGAACTTGGGAGGAAAAAAGAATGCCAGGGAGAAAGCGAGCGTGCGAGAGAGAAAAAGAAAAGGAACCGTGATGAGAGAGGGAGCAAGGGATGGTTCGAGGAGAGAGGGAAAGAGAGAGAGAGAACGAGAGAGAGCGAATAGATGGAAATTAATTCATTACTCTAATGCGTCGAGTGAGAGAATGGTGGCCGAGTTGAGCGCTGAAGTGTCGAGTGCTCTCTTACTGTGTACTTCTCCACATTTTTATATCTATATACATAGATGTATATGGCAGAGTGATATATATATACATTTTATATACATATATAGTATATCAGGAATCTCATTTTACGTGCGACTAAACGAGAAACGTTTCTCTCTCTCCCATTCTCTTCATCTTTCCTTCTTCTTCTCTCGTCAAAGATGGATCTCTCGTTTTCATTTCGAAAATTAACACTCTCCATTATAGTACGCAGTCTATGGTGCTAGAATTCTCTGTTTGTTTTTATTCTTCTTTCCCGCGCTTCTTCTCTTCTTCTTCTTCTTCTTTCTCGCTCGCTCGCTTTTTTCTCCTTGCGCTCTTTATACTTTTTTTAATCTCTATCTCAGTTTTGCTCTCGTCTCACACCCCCGCTTTTTCTCTGCTTCCATTCTCTCTCCGAGGAGCTTAAACTCTCGCGAGTCTCATCTACATAGCTGGTAGACCGTTCTCGGAGATTTTTCCTTCAACCCCTCGCGCGTTTCGTTTTCTCGCGTGTATATACGGAGTCTGAATCTCGCGAGGACGACACGCCGTTAAAAGATACAGCGAGACGAGAAGGGGAAAATAAGGATGAACATTTTCTCCGTCGTGTCTCTCGAAACTTTATCAGCTGGGATGCATCTACTGTTTCGAACGAAATGAAGTGTGTGCTTTATTTTTAGCTCCGATACGGGAAGTAAATTATTTTTAATTGCGATTATTTTTTTTGTGCTTCCCAGATATCTGAGAGTGGAGGAATTTCGAGTGCTGATATTTTGATATTTCTCAGAGGAAATCTACTTTATAAGTAATTAAAATTTTTGAAGCTTTTCGCGAAATCACGTTTCATATTCAGGTTCGAAAAAATTTAAGGCTACCTCTGAATGTTTATTTCGCGAGATCATTTACATTACATTTGAAAAAAGATAAAACATAATTTTGTCTTATTTTTATTTAATTTATTAATTTAAAAAAATGAATTTAAAAGCTCGAGCTTTAAAATTTCTGTGAAATATTCTTCCGATAAGTAAAAAATTGCAAAGAGTCTGAGGACTCCTGATGGGCGATAAAAAACCAATTTCTCAATCTCCCAATTACGTTTCAGATTACTTTTGATACATTTTCACGTTACAAAAAAAATAGTTCCAAAATCTAATGACAAAAAAAGAATAAAAACACATCAAAAAAACCTAGTGAAAATTTGTATGACATGCACTTTAAAAAATGACCTTTCAGCGAATATAATGAGCTCGAAAATGTTCGTTTCACATAGTTCGAAGGATAGAAAACTTACACAATCATGTGCACGGAGAAGAGAGAGGGAAATCTAGGTATATGGAGAGGCAGTGTTGACGCTTGGGTATTACAGACGAAGAAGGGAACTCGGTGGCTGTGCAATTCGACGCGAAGATTGGATTAGTTTCGACGGGAGAATTTCAAACATATCTCGCGGCTGAGGCTCGTACGTAGATGCGCCCTTGCCTCCGACGTTCTCTTTCGCTGTCTCATTAGATTAGAATACTACGTGTGCCGTTACATTCCCGGTATTTTCGAGTACGGAAAGGAGCGAGGTATAATCCTTGCTGATAAAAGCCATCGCGAGCTCGTAACTCAAACCGGACGGTGAGAATAAAGCTCGTATAAAGTCTTGCCACGTAATATCGGCTGGTGAGAACGACCGCCGCCGCAAGTCACCGCCGTGTGTGTCGTCCTGTGTCGACGTTCCTCGCGGGGGCGCGCGCATGCACGTCCATCCAGTTGCCGTCACAGAGCATGTAATTAGATTTAACCCCTTCCCGAACTTGTCTCTAGCGATAGGAACGTTCCGACACCCGGAAACACTTTCGTCGTTTAACGCCGAATATTCTCGTTCTGTTCCATTCCCATTTTTTGAAGAATTTAAATTATTCGTGGAAAAATTAAATTTTACCCAATTAAATAAACGAACTAATCGATGAAATATATTTTTTAGTATTATATACGAAATAAAAATGATAAATGTCTATGAATATGACAAATATTGAATATTCGCTTATTTTATATTAATTGAGATATTTTAGTGAAAGAATATTTCTGTGGATATAGAAATCCAGATTTTTAAATAAAGAGAGAATGTGCTCCTTTGTGTTGAAGTTTCTGCCCGGAAATATTGCAGAGGCTCTGCGTGGTCGTTTGAGCACCGAGAGAAGGCGCGGAGGCGGCGGCGCCTCCTTCGCGCGCGCTGCCACCCCGATGTAATTTTCTGAATGACTGCGTAATTAAAACTCTAATTTCCTGCACTTAATTGACCGGAGTCTCGGGGCCCTTGTCTAGAGCTCGAAGCTTTTCCCAGTCTACGCCCGAGCGAAACATGTCTGCGAAGTCATGACGTTATTGCGATATCGAATGATTCCTGAAACGCTGGAGACGATAGTCAAAGTCGATTGTCGTCTTTGTGAAAAAAAAACAGTCGAGTCATCACGTCGGTGATCTAAATTCGTCCTAACGACAGAGTTAATCGCGAGAAAATCTTTTTGTGGCACTCCCGTAACAAAGAAAAATAGAACCGGGTAAGGTAGACGCGGAGATACATTGTGGAAGAAAATGAAGAAGAAAAAGAGAGGAAGAAAGGAGAACGCTCCTCGACACACGAGCGAGCAGCGACGAGGGTTTTTGGATAATTACGAGCGTCTCCGGACTCTCGTGCTCTCGCCGGAGGACGGGGCAACGGCAAGTCTCTCGCCGAGGCAATTATAATTGCCGGGTCCTTTCGCAATTATAAGTTTCTACGAGAGGAGATACGAAGAGAGAAAGAGAGCGAGAGAGAAATAGAGAGAGAGACAGATATGAACGAAGAGACAGACACAAAGAAGAGAAGGAGGTGAAAACACGAGGGAATCTCCGCGCGAGCGTTCTCTGTGTGGAACGGCGCGTGCTCCTCTCCGTGGAAAGGCAATCTTTCTCTCTCTCCGTCTCTCTCTTGGCGTCCCGCAGCCCCGTTCGTTCTCTCCAAGCTCGGAAGAGGTGTGTACTGTATGTGGAAACGTTAATTGGGGTGACCTGCTCGGAAACTAGTTACCGCAGGCTAGGGCCACTGATATTCCTCGTGGGGACCTGTTGGCGAAGGACGAGGCGAGGCAAAGGGTCTCGCGACTGCCAACGAAACGAGGAACGCCGGAGAACCTCGAGCTTCCACCAATTCCCCCCCGTCCTCTCTCAATTATGGCACTTTCTCGGAGAGAACTCTATATTTGTGTGTATACGTACATTTGCCTGTAAAGCGTGCCGCTCGGTTTGTTGGAAATCTCGTTAAGGATTGACGGAGTCTCAGACACCGGGGGAACCGTAACGAATCAACCGTTTTGAGGAAATGAACACTTTTTCCTTATTTCAACCCTCTATATTGGAAGCCTCTTTCAATCCCGATAAATTTTCTTATGTGTCACAGGAATTAGTGTTTGTAGATTATTTTGTAGTATTAGAGAATTTATCAACTTGTTTTGAGGAAATTAAGCTTCTTTAAGCTTTTTTTGAAGACTATTGATCGAAATCTTGGAAGAGTTCAATGATCAATTTGCAGTAAGATTCTAACTCCTCTGTCGGAATTCCCTTTAATTTCCAATGAATTACAGATCACGAAAATCTGTTGAAGATTTTTATGATGAAGGAAGCCTTGTGTGTGGTAACAGAATTTATTGATTATAATACAGGTTGAAAGATATGTGATGAAAATGTCCAATGTGTATTCCTTAGTAACTCGTTAGATACTGAAGGCGTCAACTCTCTCTATAAATCGACAAGCGACTACTCTTCGCATTTCTTTTAACAGATTCAGCTGAGACCGGTTGATCTAAGTGCATAATCTTTCGCCGCTGTGCATTGTGCGTATGCCCTTTGGCTTTTTCGGTTCGGTTTATATGCGCTTGATCTTTTGTAATCTTAGTCACATATGCTACGGTATGCGATGGTATGCTTGTTTGCTTTTGCTTGCTCTGAATGCACTTGATTTTGTATTGCGTGGTATGACTCTGATGCTCTTGCTTTAGTGTGCACTTGTTTTTGCTTCTACTGTTACTACTGTTGTTATTATATCTATACGTAGTACTCACTACTTATTTTGTTACATGCTCTAGTTATATAAGTATTTTTGTTATTCATATTGTTATTTTCCTTTTGCCTATATACGGATTACTGTGTCCAAGGCATAATAAATCATTCATTCATTCATATAAATCGGCAGTCACGAAAAACTATTTCATGCCTTTGCTAGAGGTAATGTCATGACTATCATAACATCGTTTGAATAATTATAGGAATCATCGTACACCCCTCAAATTGAGTCAGAGAGAGCGATATTTACTGGGGAATGTACTTGAGAATCACTGGGCTCAAAGAAAAGCGTGCGAAGAAGAGTCATGAAAAGGAGCAGTTGCAAATA
Source organism: Cremastinae sp. B BG-2022a (assembly GCA_030522605.1). Classification (NCBI taxonomy): domain Eukaryota; kingdom Metazoa; phylum Arthropoda; class Insecta; order Hymenoptera; family Ichneumonidae; species Cremastinae sp. B BG-2022a. The sequence continues at coordinate 78,971 of JAPYYX010000106.1, forward strand.
AAAAGCTAACAGAGAGGAAGGGAAACGGCACGGTAGTCAAAATGGTGTGTAAGTAAAGAAATGTATATACGGAATAAAAAGGAGGTGAAGGAAAAAGGGGTACGAGAGTTTTTCTGGATTGTGAAAGGACGCGGCGGTGAAGGAGGTGAAGAGGGGAGAAAATGGATGTTACTTAGAGTTCGGAGAGTCCCTTCGTACCTTTTCTGTCTTCGTCTTATCTTTCCCAATGTCTACACAGGGGCGTATATATGTATATCGCGAAGCTCTCTGCAATGTTCACTCGCAAAGCTCGCAACTCCACTCACGCGCTTCTTTTTCTCTTATTCTCTATACAGACATATTCAGTGGATTTTTTTGCTCCTTTTACCTCCGGTCGACTGACACCATCCGTGAGACGTACCGAGAACGAGATAGAGAATGGAGCTGTCTCCTTCACACTCAAAGAGCTTTTTCTCGCAAAGCTGTCGCGGCTTCTCGCTTTCGCCTCTCATGGCGAAAAAAATGACAAGACGAGACGACACAATCCCGTTTTTCTTTTTTTCCGAGCTCTTCGTCTTGATCGAATAAGATCTACCAAAGAAATATTTATTGACTCTTTGAGTATATAATTAAGATCATTGCAATGTGACTTTTGACTGTAAAAGTAACGTTTTTATCAATGAAATCACCATTGGTCTGTGGTGAATTAATTGCTACAGCCTCAAAAGAAGCTTTCATTATTTCTAGTAGGATCTAACGGGTTTGATGTTTGGAATTTAGTCTCGGTCGAGCTTTGGATTCGCGTCGACGCCGCGGCGAGCGCTGTGCCACGAGACGATGGAAACGGTGCGGCTTCGTGGCACGGAGAAGTTAATTATAAGCGATACCAATCTCTCGGGGTTGCTGGTCGGTCGAGGCTCGCGCTCGTGTGTTGAACTGGGAAGCCCTGACAGCCAATTACCACCCTGTGCAACCCTCGCGCGCGCACCAAGCGAACCTCCACCGCGTCCTTCTTCTTCTCTTCTCTCCACATCTTTCTCTCTCACTGTGTGATCTACCATTGACTTGCCCTCCACATCGTCCTCTCTCTCCACCATCGGCTCCCGTAGCATCAGCTCTCTCCCTTCCTCAATATAGGAAATTAAAAGACTCCGCGATGATTGCCCTCGCACACGGATCCAACCTTTCTCCGTCTTCTTCCTTCCTCTCCTTTCTCCTCTCCCCTTTGCCATCGCTATATATTTCAAACACTCCTACTTGAAACTTACTTTCTTCATTTTCTTTCTCTCACCTCAAAACACGGCTCTCCTCTCTTCCACCCATCCTTTTTTTCCACCGCGTTACACAATGCGATGAAGAAAAAGAGGGGAAAAAATCGCCCGGGGAACGAAAACATTTGTTCTCTCCCTGCACTCTGTATATGTATTACCCGGGAATTAGTAGATTGCTGGCTCGGGCACAAGCTACTTCTCTCTTTTACGTGAGCTACGAGAATAAAATCGTTTGGTAGAAAAGTGATTGGGATTGACCCCATTTTTATTTCTTATTTGGCAATCCACGGGCTGTTCTTACAACAATAAATTGAAATCTCGAACCTCATTCCATCAGACAATAAAGAAATTCTTCGTGATGGTTACAAAATATTTTCATTTTCTAATGTCATTTAAACATATGTACAACATTTGTTATACATATTTGTATAAAATGCTTTTTCATTCTCGTGAATGACCATTGGATCAGTATATAAAGAACAATAAAGTATACGACGTACGTATATGCGATGGGAGAGTGGCCCTTCGCCAGTTATAGCTGGAGTGTCCCTCGTCTTCGATCTGGAAGACTCCTTTATTTGATGTCCAAAGCCCTATCCGCGTATATTTTTTCCATCTCTTAGCTCACCATGTCATCTACTTCCTGCTTCCTTTTCTCCTTCAGCCAGTCATTCCATTTTGCCATTAGAGCTGTGTGGCCCCATTCAATATCAATCCATAAAAAGTATCAAGAATCTCTCCACATCCCCATTTTCCCACGCAGAAGGATTAGAAATTTCAGTCATAAATCAACATCGTTTTATAAGTGATCCAAGGATTTATGGAATATTAGAAAGAAAAAGGGTCCAATCCGAATGTACCGATAAAGTCATGATTATATCGCTGAAGCTTGCTCAAAGCTGCCTGGTTTTAGCCAGGGAAGCGGGTGAATGTGTTCACGGATGGGTCTGTCTCTCTCTTTCTCTGATGGTATTCGAGGGTGGTTGAACGTTGCACAACGTTCTCAGGCGTATATGCGGCTGGCACCATCGTCGTCATCCTTCTCTCTCCCTCCCACTCTGGCTCTACATCGGGGCAGTGTTTGCGTACGTGTTTGCGCCTCACGTTGGGTAGGAGACTCAGGAACACATATGCCCCGAAGTTGGGGACGGATGCGCGTAGGAATGGCCAGGGAATGGGGGATCGAGGCCGATCCATTACGAAGCTCCGACGTGTCACACGACAATGGGGATTAGCCGTAGGACTGCGCCAGACACGTCGAGAAAGTCCCTGCATCTGTGTTCTCAGATCCTTCGGTATATAATGCCGGTACGCATACACATACGTATACGGATCCGAGAGCTCAAAATGCTTTTCAGTCTCCTCCATAAGCTTGAAGAGTCTTATTATAATAATCACACTGCTAATGTTTACACGCGTCGGATATACGGGGCATTATTCGCGAATGAGGGTCGACAAATTCGGTCGACTATTTCCTTTCTTATTACTTTTACTGATGTGGAACAAAGTTTGTCCAGTTTGTTCCGTAAAAGTTTTGATTTATTCCTCTGTACAATATTCATATAGTATACTGTTTTTAAGCAGTAGCTCAAATGAGTACCACGTGGCATATGAATGCTGAAGAGATAGTTACAAAACATGATTGGATTGAACATCAATATTATTGATGCTTCCTAAAAATTCAAATAAACAGGATTAATGCTTGAAACTATAATCTACGCAGCCTGATTGAATATCATGTTTATTAATATAGAATGGTACCTACATTACAGTCGATTGCATTTTCGAGATGATTTGATCGTCTGTACTATTAGCTCAACATACGCAGCCCACGAAATTCAATTTAGTTCATAAACTATACATTTTTAGTGATGATTCTCGATCTGGCATCGGAGGGAAGCAGAAGACAAAAGTTTCGAATAAAGGGCCTGGTAACTGTGTGAATCTCGAGACTGTTGGATGAAGATTCGAGAAATCGCATTTGCACGGTTTTCATTCAAAAGCCAATTTAACAGAGGCAGAGGCAGAGCACGCGTGTTCGTGTGGACATAAAATATTTCTGTATGTATGGAGATATATGCGAATGATAGAGATTGAAGATACAGGGAGAAAGAGAACGAACTCGCGAGGAGATGGAAGAAGAAAGGAAGAGGGAATCTCCCCGTGCATTTGGCTCAGTTTATACAGAATGTGCGGGAGGCGCGTCGGTGGAAAGCTCCGCGGAGGGTGGTAGTTATACCGGGGGTTGGCTTGTTCGCTGCTTGGCCTGAGTTAATTATAACTGATGGTTATCAACCGGTTAACTCCGACACGCCATTACGTGCCTCGCCTCACTCTCTACCTCTTCCCTCTCTCGCCCTCCTCCCACTTCTATCTCACTCTCTCCTTCTCCTTCCCTCCCTCTCCAACGTTTCTCTCGCACTACCCTCGTCATCCTACTTGCTGTAACTTCACCCTCTCTTCCTTTCCATTCCTCCATATCTCTCTTTCTCTCCTAGGCTCTGTCACTGCTTCCGTGTTTATGCTCCCTTCACCGACGCACCCTTGCACACTCATTTAAATGTGCTCAAATTTTTGCGCATTTGTTCGAAACGTTTCTTTTACTTTTTAACCACTGTTTAAACTTGATTGTATGGCATAGGCATGCATTGGAAAAAGTATATTTCAGTTTCAAATAGAGGTGATTCAATCAAACTTGGTAGGATGCAATGTACTACCACATTTTCTCTTGGTGTATATTGGAAGGATTAGAAACATCTTCATTAAATTTTGATATTTCTAAATGCTTTGCAATATTTCAAAAACGTATTTCGACGAAATGTATTATGTACTAATTTAATGTATAATCGAATTTGAAAATCGAATGGTTTTATGATGGTATATAAAAGGAAAAAAGGACATCAATAGCCGAAAATATCTCGACCAATAATCTAAACGAGGCATAATGTGTGTAATGTATTCGATGCGGGATTTTGTCTATGGTGGTCCGAGATAAGCGTCGTACCGCAACAGCCTGTCCACGCCATTACACGACGAATTTGCTTTTCGGACAGACCGAATCTCGCCCCCGTCAGCTCGTTTCGTATCCGCGCACATAAACGATACAAAGGACAACGAAAGAGAGAGAGAGAGAGAGAGAGAGAGAGAGAGAGAGAGAGAAAAGCCACGAGTGGAAATTATCCCTTAAAATACGAGAACCACTTTGTATCACATTCTCTGATCTTGTAAATAGAATTTATGTTAATTGACTGAATAAAAATGCGCTCTCGTAGCAAGAATTTTGTTCAAAACACAAAGACATTCAGGCTAGTACTAAGCAAAGGAAAAAGTTGTATCGCTAAGTGCATTCTACCTAACCAATTAACGATATACTTTTAGATTGCCTTTAGAATAAGTTTTTGAAAAAATCAATGATTCTAAACGTTCAATATAAAAATGGATAGATGTTTATCTGATTGTTTCTCCGATTGCATCGGCGATTCCTTGTAATATACTTTCACGTAAATAATCGAGTGCGGTTAGAAACGTAGAGGGAGAAAGGAGAGCAAGTGGAATGAAGGAGAGAAAAAATGGGAGAGAAGAAAGCGAGCGTTCTTTGCACAATATGTTGTGGTGCCATTACTTAACGGAGGGATTGGAGGGCTCGAAGTAGATGTTGGTGCAACTCGGTCTCTCTTTCTCTGGCAAGCCTGAGGGGTGGCTCTTACCTAAATAACCACTCAGTCACTCGCCGCCCGCGCGGAGCAGCCCCCGAGAGCTTGCCGGCGCGCACCGATCCACACCTACGCAAACTCACACACTCGTAGGTACATACATAAACTCCTGGCTTCAAGTGAAGTGCTCTGCAGTATGGAAGAGTGCTTTAGGGACTCGAAATGCCCAGTTCACCAGTTCTCCCTCAAACCTCTCCAGTATTCACCTCACCCACCCCTCCTCCTCCTCCTCACTCTCCTCATGCTCCATCTCGTCTACTCTCACGACCGTGATATCCAATAGTTACGTGATGTAAGACCGAGCATCGAGCACCCGAAAAGCAAAATCTTTCGGATTAACGAGAGAGCACTCCATTCCCTCCGATTGATTTTTTTGTCCTATCCGAGCGTTGTCTTTTTATCCTGGGATATCGCTCATCGAATCTATTCGAGTGGTACGAAAAGAAGGCAAAACGGAAGCAATGTTTCCAATTTGCAAAATTTTCATGGTTCTCCTTTTTTCCTAATTCTCTGCTCCGCAGTTTGTCATCTCGTTGATATCATACGCGTTTATGTACCAACGTATACGGAACACATATGTACGTCTATAATAGGAAAATGTTGGTAATTAGCCAGGGAGCAAGGACAGTGGAGCAAGAGACTCGAGTGTGTGTTGCCAGCAGCATAATTACGGATTAGATGAATGGCACGCTGGCTCTCGTCTTCTCTCTATCCCTCCGCTTCTCTGGATACGTGTATACGAAGAGTATTTTAGAGAGGGTGTTGCTGAGAATGCAGTGACACCATCGCGGTGAACCAGAGCCTCTACACAGCATCAGCAACAGCAGAAACTGACGGGACACGAGAGCTCCGTGTGCGAGAGACGGAGATGGGAAGAGAGATTTAGCCTGCAGAGAGGTCGACGATATCCCGAGGCTCTCTCTCCGTCGCTTTCCCTCTATCGCTCCGATCTCTCATTGCTACTCTCTGTATTCTCCACTGATGTCCACCCAGCACAGAGCACGTGTCTCGACAGAGAAATGCTCTAAATGCGTGTGTCCTATCAGAGACACGATCTCCTTTCTCTCTCTCAGTGCTTACACGTCATTGCGAATGCATTTGCCCCTACCGCAATCCCGTAATCCCAGTACCATGCCCTTCGCTTTTTCTCTGCCGCTTGTTTCGTTTTTTTTGCTCTTTTTGGATCTCTTGACATTTTCTGGTATTTCGATGGATCAAATTTTTATAGATATAGTCAATTGTTCATTATCAAAACTATACTTGAATTATTTAATTTTATAAGTGGAGTAAATAGTTACGTAAATCTGATGAACGGATAATGGCCTGATTTCATAATGACGTTTATTCAGTAAATGAAATTATACTCAGCAACTGTAAATGTTAATCTGCAAACATGGATTGTAAATAAATGTACTGCGGTGTTTGCACAGTTGAAAACAAAATTCGCAGTGTGTAAGAAAGGGAAGGAGGGGGGAGATCCGATTACAAAAGCGCCCACTTCATGGGAAAGTCAGCAGAGAATGATGAAATTCAGGGGAGTGTGTGTTTGAGAGATTGTCATATTGGTGGTGCAGGATGCAACGATCCTGCGACATCCATTGTCCTCAAAACAGGACATAATATGTGTCAGCGATGCGCGTGCACCTCGAAGGGTTTGCCATACGAATTTAAGGTCCTTCGTCATGTATCTCGTGGCATTAATTTTATTTCCACGCATCAAGAGACTCTCCCAGTTACATTAGTCACGCTGTGGCCATTTTTTTCTCACCGATGAACGATAACCGAATTTTTTTGCAGTTTATTTCTCTTTCTCGCTTCGAAAGAGCGTGTTCCATTGTCACTTCGTTACCACCGAATCTCGGCTTTTCAATTATTCCTGAAGTTTCGCACAAAGCCATCTATTTTTTTATCCCTCGATACCCTCATTTCGAGACCTTATCGCATTGTCCGAGAATTTTTTTTCCGTAAATCCGCGCTGCAGCGTGGTCAATTTCAAAAGAGAGCACACAATCAAGAAGGACGTTATCGGTCACTCTTTTCTTATTTTCGGAACGTTTCATCAATAAACTCGTCGAAATAGTCATTTAACAAATGCCATGTGAATAACAGACGCGTGTAAGAGGGACTGACGATCCAGCAGGTCGAGGTAAAGACAGAGAGAAAGAGAAACATAGATATGTATAAAGAGTGATGGAAAAGAAGGGAATTTCCAAGATAAAGGGTTCCACAATGGAGGAAGCGATGTGCTTTGGTATTCGGCAAGTGTCGAATCGCCGCGGAGAGCCTCAATCACTCGCTTTTCCTTTCTCCCATACTGCCTTCCTCCCCCTACCCTCGCCATGGCGTTCCGGTAACAATGCCCCAGAGGGGTTTATAAATCCACGCATTGTTGCGAACTTAAAAGCCCTCTCGCGACTGGTTCTCTCCTTCTTCCTCCTCCGAAGACTTCGAGATCGAGGATGCCGAAGGAGGGTGAAGGCGCCAGAGAAAACCACCGCGAGACGAAGAGAAGAAAACGAGACGAGAACTCCTCGAGTGGATGATGGAGAAAAACTCACCCAGGATAGAGAGAGAAGGGAGTCAGGGAGGGAGACAGAGACAGACTGCGCCGAAAGCCTTTTATATACATGCCAGCAAAACCATGTAAAAGCTTCGAGAGCACTTTAATGAATACGATTAGAAGCCTTAACCGTGAAAGATTTTCGAACCAAAGAAAGCAATCGTCGCTGTTTTCTTGATTTTCTTAATACAATATAGTGGTACACACTTTTTTTACCTGAGTTTCTAGAAAATATACATGACATAGATGTAAATAATGATGACCATAACTTTAATCAGAATGAGTCTAAGAAAAAAAATGTTTAGGTGGAAAGATGTATGAAAAATTTGACAATTTGTATTTTGTGGTTTCAACAACCGGAAATAAACTGTGAATCGATATTTTTTAAGATCGTCTTTTTTTCCTCGTAGACGTCACGTAATTTCTACTACCAAATTCATACACGTGTTTTTTGTATTTCCGGACCAAAATCTAAAGTTATTGAATAATCAAGAGCAAAACTATAAAATGGTTCTCAGTGGTACGATATCAACTCCTACAACCTCAGCTGACATAAGACCTTTGATCAGGTTGAATGATGAAAGGAATCAAAAACTCCAACCTGTTCGAAGTGTCAGGGGACAATTCGGTCCATTGAGCGTCGAGTGTATACGCAATAGTTTAATACAACTAATCAACAAGGATGACTCCGAGGTAATAATTTAAACGTCATAAGGACACATTATGCATGAATAAACATTCTTACATCTGCGCAAAAAATAATTCTTCAGGTACCGGTGCAAAGAGAGTTCGAAAACGATGACTCTTTTTCGGGTATGATTTACAGCTACACAATATCTTGGAAAAAGATGATTTTCTCTTTGCTCGACGCGCTCTATGACCATCTATTCAACCGAAACAAAAAATAAATGCATCTCTCAACGATTTAAGAAAACGCAAAACAAATTGTGTACTCGAATCCACATTTCCTATTCTGTGTAATCAAAAATATATAACAAAATGACCGCAGAACATATTACATTTGAATATTATAGTTCTCACGGTTCGACACGATTCTCACAGGCCAAGAAATCGTGATGATATTATAATCCCAATGAATCGAGGGAGAAGAAAGAGATGAAAAAGCGAAAGCTAAAAACGAGACCGTGAGCGTGAAATCCTAATAAATGAGCATCGACTCTGATTCCCAGTGCTTCTTCTCGTTTCGAGAGCGATGGTCGATCGATGGAAAAGTGACTCGTGGCACAATGCTCGTGGTATAATCCACCCTCAATGCATACACGATATCTAATACCGTTCTAGCGTTTTCAGCGAGATCGGGCGACTCGTCCTTATCTCCCCGCTCTCATCTCGATGCATTTAACGAAAAACACATTTGTCTGGACGCGAAGTGTGTGCAGCGGCGTAGATAGCGAGCCTCGACGCGTGTCTAACCACTTTTCTAACGGCTCTACCTCGCCCCTCCCCTCGGCAACCCCAATTCGTGGCTTCCCCTCTTTTTCCAGTACACACCAGCTCGCATCAGGTCCCCAAATTCTCCTCAAATTGATACGATCTTGCACCACCTACTTTTTTCGCTGGCATCGTACAAAACACAGAGAAAAAGATTTTCTCTGTTAATTTCATCCTTGATTTATGGACAAGTAGAACAAATTCTCTCTCTCGAGCCAGATCCGCCATTTGCCACTGACTTTTTCCGCATGTCTTGATCCACAATTAAATAATGCGCAATTCCGCTTCAACCCTATTACGTCCTTTCCGAGCTGTCAGTGGTGCCGAAGAGACTGCATCAAGAATAGAAAATTTGGCTGATATAGTCGTGGAAGTATCCTGAAGCGAATGCGGATGACAACAGCGACGAGAATGAAATAATTTCCGGATTGTAGGATGCACTTTTCCCATGCGCTGCCACACGGCGAGGGATCAAAAATCTTTGGGCGGGAAGAAAACGGTGGAGTTGCGCCCTGTTGTTCATCAGAATTTGGATCGAACATGTGAGAGCCGGTCGAGAAGATTGCCAGACGCGGAGCTGTGACAAAACGGCGGGAGTGTGCGCGAACGAGCGTCAGCTATGCTCGCGACGATGTAATTGGCGTGTCTCGTGAATACGCTCGCTCTACCGGATGTGATTCGCATTAAGCACGCCCGTCCATCACTTTACCTCTCATCTGTACACACACACAGCGCACAGACTCGCGCTGTCATTCATACATGTGGTCGCTCTTCACAATTTCTCCCGCTCTCTCTTTTTTCTGCCCGTATTTTTCTCTGTCCTTATCGCTCGTAATACAGCGAGAGTTCCGCATGAATAAATATATCTGTGCACGCGCGCGCGTCTGTGTACGCACGAACGTGTATATTGAATCCAATTCGTATATTTCGTTGATACTCCGTGACATTTCCTGCTGATGGCAATTTTTTCATTTATTCCTCCCTGCCGGGCCCCGCCCGATCTCCATTAAAGTTGCCAAAGCCAAATTGAGAAGTCACGCAGATCAATCCACGGCCCGTTCTTTTGAAAAATACATATTCCGAATTAATAGCACCAGTAACGAGATTTCAATCTCAGCTGGCAATCCGGCACAAATTATTTTTTTGGCAAAAAACGATTCCGAAAAGAGTCACTGAGCTTAGCTTCCCAATTTTTCGAATCGTTGCGGAACACCGATACATCGGAGCGTGCACACCAGCCAAATGTGGCTTGATGAAACAGAATTTCAACGATACGTTCAAAGAATCGAAACAGCGGACACGTAATATGATCTTCACTTCAATGAGTACAGATTTTCGGAACCGAAGCGTATGCGAAATCAGCCACGGTGCCAGGCTGCTCTTGGCACTTGGTACTTGACAAAATCACCGAAATGAAAATCATATGCAGCATTCGAAATTGAAAGGACGAATGAATCATAAATCTCGTTCTTATACTCTAAAGTGATTTTCCTTGTTCCAAAATCGTTGAACCACGCGAAATTTCCGACCTACAAGACTGACGCAAAGAATATCCAATTTCTCATTACCTGCTTTGATGCATTTTGCATACCTTTTGTCTATTCTGAATCGAATCGCGTTAACGCCGTTATCGCTTATCCCTTTCGACTCTATCATCTCTGATAACCACCCATATTATAGTTATCAACATCGGAGAAAGATATAGAGAGAAGCCATACAGAGAATCTCGAGTTCTCGTTTCATCGAATAATAATTATCATCGGAGAGCCGAACGTAGCAGCTCTCCTCTGTGCGCGTAACGACAATATCCTATATCGGCGTGCAATCTCACGTTCACAGGCAAGAAGCAATTATCGATTTTGCGGATAAAGTTCCCAGGCAAAGAGCGAGAAACATGCACCGAGAATTTCTTGCCATACAAAACATCATTGAGGATTTCACGCTGAGGGTTTTCAGCATTATTTCCAAACGAGGATGGAAAAGGTGCAAACAAGGGGCTTCCAAAAGGGAGAACACAGAGGGTGTGGAGAGATTCGGTGGGAGTTGCGCCACTCGAACGCAGAACCTAGCTGACTCCACGCAATTATAGGCCCCTAATTACAACCGTAGCTTTCACCTCTCCCTCCCTCGCATCCTCTTCAGTCCATACTCTTCTCTACCTCCCTCCCCCACTACCCCCCCTTCGCCTTGTCTTCATATACTTGCAGAATACACGGGGCTCTCGGTTAATTAATTCGTACCTCATTAACGGCACAACCAGTCCGCGTGCACATTCTCTTCAGCCGAATATTCCACAACGTAAATCCGCTCTGCTTTCCCTCCGCCACCCTCCCCCCCCCTCCTCCGCGATCTCGTCGCTCCACTCCCGCTAATACCCATTGTACGGGGAGGCTATTTCAAAATTATTTTTGAATCAATTTTTTTCCTCGTCCCGTGTCAATAACTTCTCATTCGTTGGTTCGAAAGAGAGGAGAAAAAAAAACGAGAGCGCAACATCTTGTCACGATTTTCTCTATTTTTGTTCGCCACTTCTTCTCCTTCGTCTTGTGCCCGTATCTCCTTTTTTTCGAGGTTATTAAAAAAAAGAGAGAGAGAGAGAGAAAATTTCTAATTAAGCTTCGGTTTTGTACGCCACACTCCATCGTTATCTTTGAACGATATTAAATATAGGGTTTGTATGTATATGAATATATTTCCAGCACTTTCGTAACGTGACAGCTGCGATAAAAGTATCCGTGGATGTACGGGAAGAAATAAGGAGCGAGAGAGAGAGAATGGAGTCAGAAAAAAGTATCGTTCTCTCGGTCGTTCATTAATTATAACGTCGCAGTGACGAAATAAACGACATGGCCGCGATGTCACTCGCTGTATCAGTTTTACTGTCTCACTCGCTGCGAGAGAGGATGGACGTTGAAACACTCAAATATTTGCTTCATCTACGAAATTGTATGTATGTATATATTGAATTCTGAAATAAAAAGAATGATAAGAAAAGACGAGAGACATCCAGAGCCGGAGCGGAGAAAGAAGGCCGGAAACGCGTAGGAATTCCCGTCTCTTTCTTCGCCTTCACAGCTAATTTCGATCTCTCTCTCTCTTCGTTCGGCGAAATAATTGGCACTCCTGTCAAATTGATAGCTGTACCGTCGAGCTTTACTTTTAATTACTCGTTCATTTGCAGAAATAAATGAACGGGAATTAAAATACGGCGACGATGATGAAAATTTAAAATTTTCGAAAGCGCAACAGTTCCGCAGGGCGGTGCGAAGTATAAAAGTGTACATCATCCGAGCAAAAGTCCGAGACTTTTGAAAAATGCGGAGCGCCTCCTCGCGGTGTGCACGGGGAGAAGAATTTTTTCCCTAAATTAATTAGACGCAATTACCCGAGAATTTTTTGTTATCCCTTCTTCAGAGAATATAATACGGGGTCGCGAGACGAAGAATATATAATAATAGCGAGATTCCTCGCAGGAAAATAGCTTTGGAGTCGCGTCCCCCTTTTACCCTCCTGAATTTCTCTTACTCTCTCTCTCTCTCTCTTTCTCTTTCCGTACCCTTTTTCGACGCTAAGAGGGTTTGCTTGTATCCCTCGAGATGCGCATGCGTCATCCGATTAAAATTACTAATTAGCTAATTAACTTAAGCGCGCGCATGCTCGGCGTCTCACTCGCTCTCCTTCTCCGTGGCGCGATCTCTAAGTAAGTTGACCGCTTGATTATGATGCATCGCTCCGGAGCTTCCTCGCGAGAGAGCGCAAAAAAAATAAGAGGAAAACGAAATAACGAAGAATAAAATGGGATTCTCCGGCCGAATTCTATCATCCGTATACGACTCTCGTTCTCTCCTCGATCCGATTCTCTATCAACATAATAAACGGAAACGGGATGTTTTTTCCATCGTTTTTTTGTTTATCTACGAAGCCTTGATTTATCCAAGCGAAACCGATCGATCTCCACCAGTGATGACAATGGAAAATTAATGCATTATCTTTCCCGGAGCATCTAACGGAAGAGAGATCTTTTTTCCTCATCAGCGTTATATATTTAGACGTTAATTTGAAAAAACTATCTTTGAAGGTCCTCTTTGTTCTTCGTTCTTTATTCTTATTCTGCATTCGTCCTTTTTTTTCGGCGCTCGGTGAATTTAGCAATGGAAAATCAGGGCTGAGAGATTGCGCAAACTGCTGTCTTGCCCGATGTATACGTATATAATCGTGTGTGCACATTGCGAATTCTCCTCTTACTGATTCTCGCGCCAAGGTATCGCGCGTCACGAGTCCAGAAGTGCTTTCCCGTGTTCCTTAACTCTCCAGTCCTGTTTGCCACGCTTCCTCCCCCTCCCGCGGTCCTGATTCTCTATCTCGCTCGTTCTTTTTCTGTCTTCTTATTCTTCTTCAACGTCCCGTTTGCGAATAATCGGGAAAAATAGTCACTTCCTCCTCGTTCGAGTCTATCAAATCTTCTCTCTCTCCTTTTGTCTCCAACGTCACACACCAATTTATTTATTTTTCGATACGCGCTCGTCTCCTCGCTATTGACGTGACGTGTGCGAAAAAAATTGATGTGGGATACGAAAGATTTTATTTTTTAAATCCTCCGGCATTTCGGGATCTACTTCTTTGCTCTCAGAAAAGTTGCAGGAGCGTGATTTTTTTTCTCTCGTTTTTTTCGAGTTTAACAAAGAGTGACGTTTCGCAGCTCGATGGAGTCCGAGTGGCGAGGACTCTCAGGGCCGATATATCATCGTTAAAGCATTTTCCACAGGTAAAAAAGAAATTGAGAGACCAGACGAAGATTGCCCGCATCAATAGAAAATTTAAAAGTATATATAAATGTATGGATCAGAGGATTTTATTTTTCCGAGATTTTTTTTTTTCATTGCCGGACGAATGGGGGCTGTCCGCCCTCCAGGAATTAATAAAGACCGGACAAAACTAAACAGGCAATCATAGAGAGATTGACGGGAGTGGCCACTCAATTAGAATTTCTTTGAACCCCCATCTCGCGAACAACCACTTGTGTCCACAAGAGAACGCACAATACACATTCCCATTTGGTTTACGATGCGGGCTTTGGTTGCTTTATCCCAAAGAAAAGTAAATTCAGTGAACAATTCTCATTCCAGTCAATTAAATAACTCTCCTTGATAACTACAAGATCCCTTTATTGTCAATATTTATTTAAATAATCGTAAAAAATTGATAATTTCTTGAAATTTTATCTCATATCGTAATTTTTAATAATCTCCTTCATTGCTCAGGCCTCTAAAAGTGCTTGAAAAAGAACGAATATAATTTTCTACACCATTATCAATTTTGTATAGAATCTTTGTCAAGCATGCGGTGCAATGATATGCATTTTGTGTAACAGATATTAATTTTGTGAATATTGAAAATCAATATTTGCATGAAAAATATACAAGTCAAGTCAATATTCGTTATGAATAATGGAAAATAATGAAACGCGTGTGGATCAACTTTATTGGATACGCATCAACCTTCATTCCGTCGAAACAATTGAGCTAATTGAACAGGTCGTACAGATTGGTACAAATAAAGTAGGCGGGAGGGGTTTTGGCTATCTATGTGCATAAATATTCTGATGATTTGAAGCTTTGGCCACGATAATCAACTCGCTCGATAGGAAACGTTTTGCGGTCGGGATAGAGCTGGGGGGTAACAATAATGTTAGTGATGGAGTAAAAGGTGAAGAGGGAAAAACGGACTGAACTGATGAATGAAAGCTTCTGCGCCAACGTTCATTTGCTATACTAATTGAAATCAAACATGAGCCTCTGGTCCCATCAGCTCTGGTTCGACAAAATCCATGTACCAATGGGATTCGTCATTTTTTTCATCCTCTCTCTCTTTCTCCCTTTGTCCGTGTACTGTTAAGCAGGCTAATATCAAATGTAAATGATTATTCGCCGTATTGTCATAATGCAGTGGGCACATGTGAAATCCAAAAAAATGCTCCAGGACACTCTGCCTCGATTTCTGGCACATCTGTCGACCGCCCAAGGCCTTCGAGATTTTTATCACATTTTTTTTTATAATATGAAACATAAATTGCGATAAATATATGTTCAAAACGAAAGATTGTGGTTTCCAGAAAAATTGTTACTTCTGAGATTAAAAAATAATGCACGCAAAAAGAGAACGATTTTCTCACTAATTTCGAAAATTACCCAAGGACTGAGCGATTCTTTCAGAGATGAAAGGAGTGACGAGAATGTTCAATCGAGGCGAGACTAATCGATAATCGATGAAAAAGCTGAAAAAACGAGAAACGAGAGGAAAGAGCGTGAAGAAAAATCGTGGAGACGAAATTCTCTTTCATCCTCGATGAAAGAGGACAGGAGAATAACGGTGGAAATACAACGAGAGACAGAGATACTGTGTGTAAGAGAGGAAGAGTGAGGGAGAGAGAAAGAGAGAAAAAAGGGTGAAGGAGAGAAAAAAGACCATTGACCAATGGCAATTCGGCGTGTAATAGGCGCATTGGTCAATTAACACGAGAGGATCCATCGTCGTTGCTACTGCGTGCGAGTAACAATAACGCCCGAGTTTTATACGTGACGCGACTGAAATTGAAGTTTTTGTTTCCAATATTAATTCTAGCACGGAACGCGGGATGAAGGCTTTTAATTGGTCGGACGAGTTCTATGGATCACCGCGCTGTCTCACTCTCTTTTTTCCCTCCTCTCTTTAAAACTTCACCTACTTTATATTTACAGGATTTTTTTCCCAAAAAAATAAAGCGACAATAAGCGTTTTTGTATGTTTTCAAAATCTTTTTTTCACACACTTCCGGAGAAAAAAAAAACACGTCAGTCACGATCGTGGCTATTTAATCTTTTTTTTCTCCTAACGGAAAAATGTGATCCAAAAAGGAAACACAAAAGGTAAAATGAGATAAAAATAGAGAGAATATCACGAAATGTCAGTCCTGCTGCGGCTCTTTCAATCGAGCTAATTTCGAGCGACGTCACGCTTCTTTTTCGACCGGAAAATGAAAAAAAGGGAGGAGAAGATCAAGCGGAAAATGTGGATGTCGCAGAGAAATCCTGGCGCTGCAGGACGTAATTTATTCGGAAGGCCATCTCGCGCTGTCTCTCTCGCAAAAGTAAAAAGAAAGTGAGAAGTAAATCGATCACGTAAAAACGATGAATTTTTTTTTTCTCTGAGGAAGCAGAATAAATGGAAAATTTTCTAACGAACTCGGTTTAAAAAGAACGGAGATAAAATTTTCTTCACTCGCGTAAATTTCATCTGTACTGGAACATGTTCTGCTGGTTCTTGCGAAGACTTAACCTTATTTTTGTAACACTTGTATACGATGTACATCACGCGCCATTTCCGATGACGATTTCTGTATACATCCTTCTCGCGTCATACCTTTCGAAAAAAAAGAGAATTTCGAAAAAGTGAAAAAATGTAAGATTTCTCATCTCCGTCGAGTAAGGAGCCAATATTTGTTCGCATCTTAAAGGTCGTAATTTGTTTTTCCCACTTTCAAGAAGGAGGTGAGAAGACGTCGTTCAAGATGCTCTTCCACTTTAAGAAACGGACGCGACCCCTCCTGCTATCTCGTCGCATTCGATTTTTCCCAGACAAACCATTTCCGGCTTTAATAACTACTTTGCTACTCTTCTGTACAAATACCTCTACGTATATAATTCCAAAAATCAAGATAAAAAATTCCAAAGACTTATCGAAGTTCGAAAAATCAAGATAAAATTATAAAATCATTTCAAATCTCGGACACCTCGAGAATTATTTATTAAATTGAAATTATTGAAGTAAAGTATGAAGGATTTGGAATGTCTTGCCCTTTACCCTGCGCAGACGGAATGATCCGAGTCATATCCTCGAATTCAACGAAAATCATTCGGAGCTCGCGAAAAGTTTGTCAGAACGCTTCTTGCGTTGTGCGTTCGAGAACCGTGAAAGCTTGCCGAGATGAATCGTCAAGCAAGGCGTCCCGTGGGTCGGTTCCCCTTTTCTCCTTACTTGCTGCTCCCTTCAGGTCGCACAACTTTGCAATAGATTGCGTTAGTGCTCCCTGGACAGCCCTAGGCGATTAGACGCGAGTGTACAATCTCGCTTTTACTCTCTAAATTCTGAAAATCGTCCGACTTTTATACTTTATCATGGTTATGGTCGTGACCATTGTCTACGTTCTTTTTTTAAGCATTGTTCATTTTTTCGTATATTTCTATCATACGAAGAACTAAGTAATAAGTCAAAAATATATAGAATTTCCTTAATATATCAAAAACTCGTAGTTGCGTTCGAACATGCCTTGTGACGTCATAATGCAGTCACGACGGTTTCGATGCGCCGAAACGGGAATTTATACACCTCTAATAGTCACAATGCTCTTATTTTTATTTTATTTTCAGAGTTGTATAATCTTTGTTAAACTGATGTAACATTAAAAAATATTGCAAGGCTTATGAGGATTTTCGACATCGTAAGGAGGATTCGCACGGAAGGAAAATGCACGTAAAGTGCGGTGTAACGGTAGAAGCTTGCTAGCAACGCGGGATGCTGACTGACGCGGTGGCCCCGAGCCCCCTAATGGAGTCAACAAACAAAAGTGAATCGATTTGAAATAATGGCACGCAGCCGAGAGTGCGAGAAGAAACGAGAGCGATGGAGAAGGCGAGGAAGCGCGAAAAACGGCAAAGAGAGAAAGAGAGAGAGAGAGAGAGACGCGCGAAACGAAGAGAGCGCGGGCGCGTGACAGAGAGAGTGAAGTTCCGAGAGAGTTGGCGCGCGACAAATAAAAGCACTCAGCGTGAGCGGCTTTATCCTTATACAACTGTCAGACGTCTTAACACTCTTCCCCACTACAGCGCTTTCCCTTCTCCGCACTACTACCGGCGTTGGTCCGAGTAGAGAATTGCGTGCGAACACTATTACCACGGAAAATTCGCACCTTGCTTACGAGAATAGATTATGCCACGCACTCTATTCATTTTCAATGTCGGAAAACATAATCCGAAAAACGTACGAAATAAATAATCATTATACTACTAAATTCAAAAATAATTTACTTCGTTTACCATGCGTAAGGAAATTTTAATTGTGTCCAAATCTGCCTTCAAAGATTTTTTCGAAAAACTCATATTTTTGCGAAAAATTAATATTGTGCACTCTATCCATTTTCAACGACAGTAGACACAAAAAAATAAATGTATCTCTATATCGAAATCAACAGAAAAGAAAAAAAATTATAATTATACTCATACGCGATTATAAAAAAAAAAATTACAAAAAATGATGCACTTTGTTTATCATATATAAGGAATAGTTTGATCGTAAACGGCGAGAATCGAACGGTTGGTTGGAGAGTGAATGATGGCTACTTCGAGCACAGAGTGTGTAAACAGGGTGCAATTAACGTGCGAGCATTAAATATGTACGAGGATACGCACGCGAGCGAGAGAGATCCTGCGGATGAGAATCCTTCGTCGGCCCCGGGCATGTACGCGATGCTGGCAATCTCTATGGGCGAGAGACGTAACATAACCGTTATACACTACCATACGGGCAGTCACTGACGCATCGCGAATCGAAGTTACGAGCGAGACAGATAGAAACGAGATAGACAGAGAGAGAAAACAAACGAGAAGGGCGCACTCATCTCCTTGATGTTGGCACAGCCGCTTGATTAGCTTCGCCATATTTACATATCATTAGCCAATTGTTTGTACGAACTGGAATTCCCACGTTCGTTCGCCCATTTATATTCCTGCAGTTTCAATTTCCATCCGCTCCCACCCACCTGCATACGGCATCCACGGGACGACAGTCATTGGCAACTCGATGAATTAATTGAATATTCAATTATCGGCGTTTATCTCTACCGAAAATCCATTATCTCATTTTACTCCATGCAAAATTTATTAATTTGAATGTGATGATCGCGTGAGTTTGGTAAATCGAGATTCTTCAGGATATCGAGACAGTCACGTGACTCGAATTGGAATTTTTTTAGCATTAGAAATGAATTTTCGTCACGTATGCTTCAATTTCTTGAATACAGAAAACGCGCGAACTGATTTTGTTAAAAAAATTACTCCGTTTCATCAAAGGGAAATAAAAATTTTGGAGCCTCTTCTTGCCGTTTGTTCATAATTCTGTTGTTTTCACCCTGCAGTGCTTTATTTCTGTCAATTTACTTCGATCTGTCTCATTTCGTGTCTCATCGTTAAACGCATAACAAGAATAAACGGTCAGAACTCACGAAAACGATTATTTGACTTCTCCATCCCCCACTTGTCCGTATTGAAACGTTCAATCGTTTGTCCGATGATTATTAAATACATTGTAGATGGGAAAATCTCTAACGTATTTACGAGGGTCGTAAACAGAACGCTAATTGGTGGTAATTTACCGGCGATTGGTTAACGCAACACGCGTTGCAGCGCAATCTTTCGGGTCGAGAGGGAAACTGATCAAAATACAATTTTCTCTTTTCAAATCGTTTATTCATAAAAAATAGGAATTTTTTAAACCTCTTTTCCATATTTCTCATCAACATTTCAGCAGAATCACATAATTTTTTTAACCTTTTTTAAAAATTATACTAAGAAAATCTTCCTTAGTATTCGCTGGTTAGGGGCGAAAGTTCAGCCGCGTACCATCTGACAAGAACTTTCGAATCAACAACAAACAAAAAAGTACAGAAAGTATGAAAACTAAAATGATAATCTTTCAATATTTGTCAAGTATGAGCAATTCTGCGGAGTTATTTTCTTTTGAAAGTCCACGAACTGACGCATCGTCAGTCGTGTTCGAGGGAGAAAAAGATAAGGAAAATAAAACATTTTTGTGCAGCATTAACCTAAAAGTATGATTACTCGATATACACTTTTGTCATCGGTTGATAAACTTCGGATGATTACTCGTGTATTCATTGTTCATCTAATATCAACAAATTCGTTAAATAAATAATTAAATTAATCGCAAACGAGAAAACAACGCAATAATGAAATATTTTTTTTCAAATCGCTATCAAGGCAGTATAGTAATATGGCTTGTTATCGTGGATTTCGGATGTCATTTCTTACTCTCCTACGTAAAAATTGTTGACATAATTATGCTACCCTCGTATCAAAACGCTACACGACGAATTAGGATTTTCTCTTTTTGACCCCGTAAATAATCTCGCGAGCGATATGTGCGTGTTTATCTTCCAATAATGTTATATCTCAATTGGCCCTATAGGAAGTTCCACTTTATTTCCTTACGTTCGATGAGATATTTATATACGTATTGCGTGACAACAGAAGTCATCATTCCACGAAATCCGATAAGAACTTATTAATAATTATTTTGGAAATACAATTCGGACTATTTTTAAAAAGGTTCAGAGGAACTGAATATTGAGAGTTGAAAAAAAATTGCTTTTTGGGAGCATGCTAACAATATTTGGCAAGTTGAAAAGTTTTTGAATTCTTGATACACTTGCATAGATTGAGCGTGCAAAACGAATAATGTTTTGAAGATAGAAAATGATAGAATATGTAAATGAATTATCTTTTAACATTCCAGGTATGCAACCTGACTCCATAGTTTCTCTAATGACTATAAACGTTTTTTTTAACTAGTTACAGTTAATTGAAAAAAGTACCCTCGACTGATTATTCCTTCGTTCAAAAAAGCTTCTGGCATCCTCATGGTAACAATATTTGAGTATGTCTGTCGAATAATTCGAACTCCGTCGTTGTGAAACTTTGGTCGAGATATTTGAAAGATATCTTCATCTAGACTATTAATATAATCAAAACCACATAACATTATGTGTTTCACTATTACGTGACACCATACAGCGGCTCCATTTTCAAAATTTGAAACATGTAAAAATACGTCAGCACGATGTATGAAAACTTTTTCGTAATTCGACATTCTCTTGTAAAGTTTTTCCTTCGTCGCGATAGAAAAATTTGCGGAGCTTTCCTCGAAACGCAACGGATGGAAAAAAGAAATGATTCGACATACTATTTTTTTATCCTAATTACTTCAAGGATTGGCAGTTTTATCACTATTCTCTTGCATCATAGCCGTTTCGAATTGCTCGAGAACTTGCATGCTCTCGGGTGAAACGGTACTAATTCGCAACCCCTCGATACCTTCCTCTTTCATTTCTTCGTCAACGATCGGACAGTCCTGGTCTTCCTCATCATCCGTGTTCTCACTTTCTTCGTCAGATTTCGCAGTGCGATGTTCTTGGCTTTTCGAGCCTTTCGTATGTACTTCATTTTTCGGATCATTCGAAGTTACTGTATTTTCTGGATAAGCATCAAACACGTTGACCGGTGAAGTCGCATCGTCAGTGGAACTCTTGTCATTGTCCGCTTCGTGATTTTCTTCCTGCGTCACTCGTTTAAAATTGCTAAGATTGTTCAGAGCAGAGAATAAATCCGCGGATTCTTTACTGTCGCACTCTCTGACGATCAAATCACGCGAATCGAGACTCTTTCTCTCTGACCTCATGAGAATTCTGGGCATTTGTCGACGTTCGTATTTCGTTCCGTCGTGACAAGCATGCTCGAATAAACGACCGGTCGGACGATCTTCTGTCGTTCTACGACGACTCAAGAACATCCGCATTCCCGGCTCTCTTTTCAACGAAAATTCAACAATTTTCGTTGCGTCGTTTTCATTTATATTTATTAACTTTGCTCTAGATGGCGCTGATAAATGCGCTTCTTCCAATTTCACGTATTCGGTTGATGTGAAAAGTTTGCGACACTCTGACCCATCTCCGGTTGCACCGTCGGTTGAGAGCTTGTCAGAGTTATCGTCGCCTCTTCCACCATTATTGGTGACTCCACCCGATGACGTTCCTTTATGCAATTCCGGCTGTTGAGGACAATCGGCGATGGAATCGGCCTTTTTATAGCTTGGGAACAACGAGTAATATTGACCGCCGGAATTGGCTTTTCCACGGGCGAAGAGACTCTCTCCTTCAATCTTGATTTTATGTTCTCCCGTATTTTCAAACCGGTCGAATTTTTCGTCTCCACGGCTGGCAACGTCTCCTCGAGCTTCGCACGAATTTCCAATGTTTCTTGACTCATCGGATTTTTGATCGAATATTCCTGAAGATCCGCCGTTGTACGGGCGTTTTTGTAGTTCATCCAAGTTGTCCTTGTTACCGTAGTCAGTCGCGATTGGTCGTTGCGATTGTTGCCGTTTATCCGCGGGCTGAACGATTCTCGTGAGTCCTGGTACAGCTCTCGTCGATGATTTTTTCCAGCAACGGGAGACAGTGTCGGCGAGATTTCCGGTGAGCTGCTGCTTGGTCGAGGGGTCGACGAGACAGATGTTGAGCATGTTTTGCTTTCCAGCATCGAACAGTCCTGCGAATGTTGGGCCTGGTCCCACATTTTTTCCTTCATGACGTCTTGATTCGACGAACAAACGATTCTCGCCGTCTCCTGCTTCCCTGCGCTCGATTTTGATTCCTGCCTCTTCGAACTTTTCATACTTTTCAAAGATTGGAAGTTTGCATGCATAGGAGAGCTGACTCGTGTAGGGCTGTGGCACGTAGGTGACATCTGATCTTGACAATTGGTTATTGACGACGATTGTTGTACTGTACGGTTTATCTCCCGAAATGGTGAATGATCCATGCGAGGAATCGTTATTGGGCTCGGCGATCTTGACCCCCGACTCGTTATTGTGATTGGCGAACATTCCTGCGGGCTTGGCGAATGGTACTGCCGTGGTGATGGTGTTTGACGTGATCGGGATCGGGATGATGAGGGTCGAGCCTGATAACTTGTTGATGCACCGAGTTCGACCGATGATTTGTTGCTGCTTCCCATTTGGACCAACTTTATAAAGTCCACAAGACGTTTTATCGATCTCTGGGTCTTCTCCTGCTTTCCCAGCAACTCCTGGCGCGTACGTTGCTGGAGCTAAAAAAATATGAAAATGATAAATGAAATATCCATACGAATTCTTATTTCTCAATTATCCATTAAAAAAGTTTATCTCAGGTACTTCAAGATATTGCAAACATGCATTCTTACTTGTGCAAAAAAATCTTTGTATGCTATCCTGAATTATCATTATAAGATAAATATTGCTTAATCTAGGACTCTAAAAAATATACGATAATTCAACTACGAAAGTTTGAACGCCAAGACGGGAAGACTTGGCCAAAACGAAACATTGAAAATGCTGGAAGAAAGTGAATGAAGAACGAAAGAGGTTGCAGGTTTTTAACGACAAAAAGCAATAAAATTGTATCGGATTCAAATAAGACATCGAACATTCAAATTTAGAAAATAAAACGAAGTAGAGCCTATTAGAAAAATAACGAGCATTCCAAATAAATAAAAGTGTTGAAGTTTCAAGTTTGATTCTTGTTTTCTACGCAGGCCACAGGACGAACCTGAAGCGATTGGCCGAGCAGTTGAGATCGCTTTTCCAACTCGTAAACCTGCAATCTCAGATCCAAGTTTCGCTCTCGATGCTCATATCTTTCTCTCTCTTTTTCCTCTGCAATACATTTTCCGTTCAACACGAGGAATGAGTGGTGGATTTGTTAGATTTTTTAGTGTATTTTTTTACTGTTCGTTTTCTGTTCATCCTACACACGTGATCGACCAAAAAGTTCTTCCTGAATAGACAAAGAGCCTCGTACTCGCCAGGGAGGCTTGCTTCGGCGATGATTTACGAGGAAATACTTATAATCATCGATCGCCGTTTCTGTTTACGACCCAGGTACGTAACCTCCTTGCAGTCAATATCTAAAATTTCGTAAGCCTCTGTGTTACGAGTTTTTACATATCACAATTGATCTTTCCTTCCTCTTTGTTTTCGTAAACTCTGCTAATTATGAGTTCGTATTTTTAAATGTTATTTCCAAAGGGATAAGCAGGCCGGAGAATAAGAACTTTTTTGTCAATCTCATGAAATTCGAGCACAAGAGTGTCGTTTCTTTTTGATTTTAATTAAATAATTATTGTATTCTTCGAGAGGAGAATAGAAATTTTTCTTTTTCGTCGTGCTGTATTACCGAGCTCCTCGTTCTTCTTAACAGGATTTGTCGCATCCATCGTTTTAAGAACACATTTCGGACAGAGCCTCGGAGGCGGCGGCGATATCGTGTGACAAGAAACGTGATAATAGGCCTCGCAATTTTCGCAATTCGTCATAATACCTGTAAAAAAGTACACAAACTTTGTGACAACTGATCGCACTTGAGAACAAAATTAAAAAACATTGTTCAACTTACCTGGATTTCGACAATTTATACAGACAGCGGTATCATTCTCGATCCTCTCGATCGTGAGACCTGATGGCAAGCCCGGTATATGTACAGTTTTGCTCGTAGGCTGGCTCGTTTTCGCAGGTATACACGTCAGCGGAGACTGTCCATTCTCAGTCTCGAGTCTCGAGCCTTTATTCGGAAAGACACGACTCTCGGACATGTTCCGTAATATATTCGGTCTACTAGTTGCTTTTTGAGTCGGTATCAAAGATTTGGCATTTGTACGCGTCGGTGGAGAAATTGACTTCGGTCGTACGACGAGATTCGTTGACTTTGTGGAAATCGGCGGTGGAGACGGCCCGTTCAATCGTGCAGTGGTTTGCCGAGTTTGCGGTACGTTTCCCGCTGATTGCAGATAGTTGTGACGTTTCCTCTTCTATTAATAGAGAGACATTAATTTTAATAAATTATACTATTTAGTTCATCTCAATTTATCAAGAACGATAGTGGATAATTCTCATTCGCATTTTATTTTTCAGATCTCACCGTTGGCACGTCCCAACTGGAATAAACGAATTGTGGATTCGCCGTGCTGCGACGTTTCCTCTCGGCTCTCCTGTTTTGCAGTTCTGCGGATTTGAGCGTCGTTATGAGCCCCAAGACTTCGAGGAAGCTCAACTGCTCCGTGCATTTTATTCTACGTTCATCCAGAGGTTCCTCGGACATTTCGCGTTTTATTTCCCGTCCAGCCTCCTCGACAGAGACTTCGATTATTTCTTCGTCGTCTGCAGATAACGTCTCCACTGATACGGATCGATCTCTGGAAGAAAAATCAAAATTTTAACCACATTCGATTCCCTTGAATTTTAACAATTCAAATGACTTTTAGACTTACTTTTTGAGAGAACTATCGCGATGCGATGCGATGCCACCGTTCCGTACAACTTCCTCGTAATCCTCCTTGGCAGGCGCGAGACGTATGTTGTCAAGACCATTGCCGACGACCCTGACTTCGTTAGCGTCCTCCTTCCTCGACTCATTGTCTGTAGTTATGTGATTGTTGTTGTTTAGACCGAGGAGTGAGGCTACCGAAACTTTTACCTCGTTCGCGTTCACCGCCTTGAATTCGTCGACTTCCTTGCGCAAGCGTTGCACAACTTGCTTCTGCGCATACACAAAAGTAAACTAATTAAACTCATTTGTTATAGAAAAAATTTCGTTTGGATTTATCCAGAACATTGTACATCATTTGTCAATCAAAATCGTTGTAAAATTCGATTCTTTTTTTTTTATTTAAACAATTGTCAATTTTTCTAAAATATTTTCTATTGGTAATTATTATAATTATTGATAATTATGCAAAATTGGATTCGACGACCCTTCATATCGGTTTTGAGCATAAGAAAATTTATGATAAATTCTTTTATCGAATCGTGTACTCGAAGTTTGAAAAAGTTATCGATTCCCTGACCTACGTCTCGGTATTGCGAAAATCCACAGGTCTTCGCGAACTCGAGACTTCTCGGCGGAGAGGATTTCTTGTGCGAGAGCAAACTCCCAAAGCGAAAATGTTTTGGAGCACGATCGATCATCCCCTCCCAAGCTAGAAATTACTGTTTACCAAGTTGGCGAATGCGTTTCGCCTTTTTGACGCCGCCAAATCTCTCGGTAATAACTTTTTAATTAATTTGCATATTACTCAAAGTTTTCTCAATTTGAGAAAATTAATAGCAAATTTTTTTTACATTCATTTAAAAACGAGGCAATTTTTTAATGCAAGACATAATTCAATGATTCCAGAAAGCAGTTTAAAAAAAGTTTAATCTAAATGAATATCTGCTACCCTCGAAAATAATTTTTTCGTTAGTTTTAATTTATTTAAATGTATTTATTTTTTGCTGCTCAATGTCACGGATGAGTATTCATGGCAAAAGGGAATTGAGTATATTTGTCGACCGTGAGATTTTAATCCACGTAAACGGATCCGAATAACTCAAAACTTTAGCCCTGTCAACTTCAACTGAGAATCAGATCTCCGAGCTTTTAAGGACCCGAGCAACTTTGAGGCCGAGTTGTAAAACTTTCTGATCCAGTAAGAATTCGTTCATTTTTCGTACTCCTCAATTTCTTCCTTCTCCACCTTGAGAGAAAATTTGGAAAATAAAAAAACAATGCCCCGTGGGCCACGTGATCGAGGGTACTCAATTTCGTTTTATCGATTGATGAATCGATGCGAAATTGAAATTTTTTTTCTCCTCTTTCTCTTCGAGAAATGGGATCTCTTGGAAATTCTTGATTCTTGAAGATTGCGAAAAACTTTCTGCATGGAGGATGGAAAGGTGAAACTCTTTTGTACTCGATGACTTTTCTTCTTATCGTTTCCGTGGTGTCCACGAGAGTTTAAGTGGGGGCTGCGGTTTCAACACTGTGAAACACGAATGAGAGAGACGTCGGGAGAGAACGAGAGAGAAGCGAACCCAAAGATCAATAAGAACGCGAGAACTCCGGCTTTGGCGCGATGCTCTCGTAAGCGTTATATAGAATTCTATTGGCCGGAATGGCGAAGGCGGGCTTTCCGAATATCTCGGGGGATTTCATCCTCAATGTCCTATCGGAAAAAAAAATCTCTGCTCCGAACAAAAAGAAATCCAATCTCTAAAACAAAAAATAATTTCAGCATTTGATTAAAATTTGTACAACAAAAAAAAACAATTTTTACGGTCGATGAGTATTGATGGATTATCGATGATTGGAATTCAATAATTTTCATAGTTTTATATTCGTATTTTCGAGAGTCTGCTACGAGTGGAAGTAAAATATGTATTTAATTCGCAACGGATATTGCGATCGGAGTTGGTGAAAAATTTGAGGTGTTCGAAATGTAGAGAACGATGATGAATTCCTCTCTCCTTTGTTCGCTCGTTAAAATCATATCAAAAGTTCATCCTCCCAGAGTGAGAGCGAGTGAGAAAGTATGGAGTGAGTCAGGTTAAATTACTCTTCTTTATGACTTCATGGCCCAACGATTTATCAATTATTAATCGTTACTTCGCTTCAGTAAGCGACATCTTAGACCCGTGAATCTTCGTTCTTATCTTCTTCTATCTGAAACTTTTTTAGTACCTAATTTTCACCTTGAATCTTTTTTCGGGATTTTCAAGTTTTCTGAAAAGTTCGTCTCCAAGTTCGTAGCAATTTATAAAATCGAAATTTTGATTCTATTAAGGTGGTTGTATCGCGACAGACGAGATTAAAAGTTTTTCGACGTGTAATCGCAGTGGAAATGGAAAATTATAAATAAATTGGAAAATCATAAGAAAACTTTTTTCAGATTTATGAAAAGTTTCGTGCAAACTTTTTTAAATCATTAAAATGTTTACGTAAAAATTAAATAATTTTATTTATAAATTTAATATATTCTGTATTAAAAATTACATGGAAAAATATTTGTTCAAAATTGAAAAAAAATCTGAAGACAATGATTGTCACGATACAATTACATTAAGTAACAAGAGAGATGATAATAAGCCTCATTTGAAAATTCAAGAAGTGAACAACAAGAAAAAAGCTTTTAAATCGATGATTTTCCTGTGCATTCACTTTGATGAATCAGACTCTGTAATCAACTATTACCGACGATTTAACTAAAACGGTTGATTTATCAATCATTGATTGGAAGCGAAAAACATTGCTGATAGCAAAGAGAGGACTTCACTAACCGAATTTGAGAGGTACTAAAAAAATGATCGAGCCAAAAACATCGCTTCACTTTCAGAGATAAAAATTGGCATTCTCGCTCTGGAGCACAGTTTGCAATAACCAACTCCAAACTCTCAAAAATCGATAAAATTGAAACTTCAGTCCTATCAAGAAATAAAATACATAGTAATAATATCCCTGTAATCAGTCATCTCAGAATTGAAAGTGAAAAGATAAAATAAAACACTTTCAAATAAATCAAGGTCTTTGTACTTTCTGCATTAACACCTCAGTCGATTTATTCGATTGAAAGGGTTGAAAATCATCAATGCTGATTGGAAGGGAGAACGGTGCGCACCGCAAACGTAGACGAAATTTTATTTTTACCTCACCAACCAGGGAGATGCTAAAAAATAAATAAATGCGTAAACCAAATTGAAAACGCTGTTCTACTCCGCAATATAAAAAAATCGTGTCGCTGTCACACGCAGTTTGCAAAAATCAATTCCAAACTCTCAAAAATCTATCAAATTCAAATTCAAGTGCTATCGAGTAATAAAATACATAGCAATAAACTGTTTTGTACCAATTCATTAAAAAATTGAAAGTGAAAACATCAAGTAAAACACTTTCAAATAAGTCAAGAACTTTCTACATTTCCACCTCAATCTATTCGATTGAATCAAAGGGTTCAAAAATTATCAATCATTGATTGGAAGGGAGAACGGTACACACCCCAAAGAAGTGATTTTATTTTTACCTCACCACCCTGGGAGATGCTAAGAAATAAATATATGGATAAACCAAGTTGAAAACTTTATTCCACTCCCCGAGAAAAAAATTCTTTCGCTCTCGCACGCAGTTTGCAAAAATCTATAATATTCAAATTCAAGTACTGTCGAGTAATAAAATACATAGCAATAAACTGTCAGTACCAACTCATCTAAAAATTGAAGGCGAAAACATAAAGTCAAACACTTTCAAATAAATCAAGAACTTTCTACATTTGCACCTCAATCTATTCGATTGAACCAAAGGGTTGGAAATCATCAATCGTTGATTGGAAGAGAGAATGCTACACACCCTAAAGAAGTGATTTTATTTTTACCTCACCACCCTGGGAGATGCTAAGAAATAAATAAATAGGTAAACCAAGTTGAAAACGTTTTTCCACTCCCCGAGAAAAAAATCGTCTCGCTCTCACACGCAGTTTGCAAAAATCAACTTCAAACTCTCAAAAATCTTTAAAATCCAAATTCAAGTACTGTCAAGTAATAAAATACATACCAATAAACTGTATCAACTCAACTAAAAATTCGTGAAAAACATCGAGTAAAACACTTTCAGATAAATCAAGAACTTTCTACATTTCCACCTCAATCTATTCGATTGAACCAAAGGGTTGGAAATTATCAATCGTTGATTGGAAGGGAGAATGCCACACACCCCAAAGAAGTGATTTTATTTTTACCTCGCCACCCTGGGAGATCCTGAGAAATAAATAAATGGGTAAACCAAGTTGGAAACGTTGTTTCATTCCCCGAGATAAGAATCAACTCTCTCGCACGCGGTCTAACGATCGATGCTTCTTAGGGCTGTGCGCGTCACACTGCAGCACACGAGAAGTTGGGAAGATTCCCTCGTGGTCTTCCAGCTACAAAGCGACAGGAACGCGACGATCCAAGTCTCAAACATTTCTCACATTTCCCATCAACGTTAACTTTATACATCAAATTATTTTTATTTCCCTCTTTTGAACCTCTCGCAACAAGTTTCCAAGAGTTGGAAACGCTTCGTCGCGAATCCAATGAAATTCCTCATTTCGTCAAATTACATCAACGTCGATGTCTCTAAAGACTTTTTTTTTCACCGTCGTATAATTATTTAGGAGTTTTCTTTTTGTTTCTGGGAACGTCGAGCTTGCCGATTCGTTATCGGAGATCCGTCATTTTATTTATAACTCGGGATAATATGATGAACACGCGAGTCTGCGAATCAGTGGAACACAAGCCGGTACCAAAGTTTTCTGGGTTACCTGGTCGGTTCGATGAGAGTCGCGTGCCCGACCTTGCTCTCTGGCCACATCGCGCGCTCGACAATGTCCTACAGAGATCGCCACCTCAACTTCATTAAAAAAAAAAAAAACATAAATACAATCTACACGACGCGGATAATCAAGTACCTGCTTCGATTTTTATCTACGAAAATAAAACGTTTCTGCATGAATAAAAAAATCTTACCCAAATGAAGATATTCATTTTTGCCTCGATATTTTTTATCAAATTTTTTATCTATTATTTTTTTACCGTATTCAAAATCTCACCTGGTATCGTCCCAAGGACACGATGTGTAGCTGAATTTCTTGAATCCTTTCGAGGATATCTGAATTCTGAAAAATAACCCGAGATTAGTCTCAACTTCGTGAACAAAAAAAAAGTTGAAAAAATTCAAGAAAAACTCACGTTCGGATCATCCTTGAGTTTTCCCACGTAAATCTGAAACAAAGAAAATGAAAATGAGTGCCAAAGCAAAGAAAAAATATTTTATCCTTCAAAAAATATTTTTAAAATATTTAACTTAAATTTTTATACTTGAAAAACAGATAAAAATAAAATTTCAATTTTATAATAAATTACAAATCTATTAATTTATTTCTTCAGCAAATTAAAATGAATTTTTTTTATCTAATTCTTGAGTTTTTGTTTCTTCTTCATTTTTGCCGAGTTAAGAATTCATTGACGAGGCAAAGAGGGTCCAAGTACGGAAACAAATTGCAAAGTGCGCGCGCGCGCGCGTGTGCGGGTGTCTATACGGGAGACTAAAAACTTCAAAGCCAGTTATGTAAAGCTCTTTCTCTTTCTCTCTCGATCTCTCACTCTTTCTTTCTCTATTCCTATCTCTCTCTCCCTCTTTGCAGTCGCGTGGCACTATAACAAGCGATGTACAGAACGAAGAGGAGAGACGACAAGTGCGAGGATGTGTGCGTGCTCCGCGCGCTTGAGATATAATCGAAAGAGAAAGAGAGAGTCAAAACTACGAGCTCCGAGTGAGAGAGGCCAAGCGAGCGCGTTACCAAACATAATCTAACGCCATTGCCGTTTTCCGAGCCGTTGAAACAGCTTCTTTTCACGTAAAAACGAGATGCTCTTTATCAAAATTTAAAAAAAAAGAGGTAAATCGAAATAACAGAACAGCAATTGATGACATCTGAAAATGTGAATTAGCGCCACGCTTTGATTTTCGTGATTTTGAGCTATTGAGAAATTCAGGTGAAATCTTGAGAAAATAAAAAAAATGTGAAAGTTGGACGATTGATCAGGAATCTGGACGTGATCTGTTGTAACTCGAGAGTCATGCAAATTCAATAAAATCATTTTTTTTGCAATTTATGATTTTGAAGAAATTAGAATGATGGTAATTTTTATTTTACGTGACTTGAAGCAATTTGGGCGTTCAGGTAAGAGTTGGGAAAAAATCTTCGGAGATGAAAAATGTTTCTAATGTTTAAATGAAAATTCCGATGCTCTTTTTTTGTTCTCGTGTCTGAAGGTAATTCAATAAAGCAGATAAAAATGATGTAAAATATTTAAAAAAATATTCAAATATATAAAATAATAAAATTTATGCCTTCAACAAACTAAATTTTTGCTCTAAATTTCAACACTCATCATTGAAAATGTAAAATCTAATTAAAAAATCAATTCACTAAATATTCATTAGATCCGTTAAAAAGATGATTTAAAAAACGATAAAGTCAGAGATAAATCGTTCCCGAGGACTTTAGTTCGTCTGGATTCTTCAAAATGTCCGGTGGTGATGCACATAAAAGTTTGGCCAAGTAGGAAACTCGCTCGAGCGAAGTGGCAAACTCAACAAAATCTGAAAATCAATTTGTCACGTGTTCCCGTTTCGTGAATCCCACCAATCCCCTCGTATCTAAATTAATTTTTATGTTCTCCGTGATAATAAAATCTATTTGAGGAATTTCGAAATAAATATTGATTAATCATTATTTGAATGAGTATTCGAGTGCCCGGATCGATGAAGACGAGAATTGACCTTACCTGGAAAACTCGAATTCCTTCGTTGCATCCAATTTTACATACAATGACAATTCATCACTAATTTCAACATGAAATACAAGTCTCCGTTAATTATCCAACATTTTTATGAAAAAAGGTAAAAAATTGCAATTGAAAGAAAGAAAATTGACGAGGTCAAAAGTTTTTCAATGACGATAATCGATAACGCATTCAACGAGACCCAAGTGTCATTCTAATTATTATTGAATTTAATAAATCGCCATTACAGTTTACGAGCACGATACAACGCGTCAAATCAATGCCGTCATTTGTCTTTTAAAAAGCCTCGACAAGAGAGCAACGCGGAGGGGGGTCGATGAAGGAGGGGAGAGAGGAACGAGAAAAATATAAACAAAGAGAAAGAAATCAGTGAGAATAGCCACGAAAAATTGTCGCATCGTTGCTCGTCCGAGGATCGGTAGTCGTAAATAAAAATACGAAAAAAAAAAGTAAAAAAGAAACAAGCGAAGGAAACACGATACGGGACTGATTTTGTGTACGTGCATGTTATTTTTCTCGTATGCACGTTGCTCGCGATCGTACACTCGTCGCAAGTGAAACGAGAAAAATAAATACACCGAACGATTGAATTCCTGTTTTTGATAAGAGAGAAGAAAAAATATGTATCCAAAATGTGAGATTGGCGTGTACGGGCGACGGGGACAGGAATAACGCGAAAGACGAAAAAAAAATATGACAAGTTGCAGTGGTGAAAAAGTTTGCGGCCCGTAACGAGAGGGAGAAAGAAAAAGTTTCTCACGTTGTCAGAGAGTACGGATTTTGCGAGCGGGAGGTGAATAATACGTTTGGCCCTATCGAAAAGTAAAGAAAGTAGCGAGGCACGAGGGACAGAGGCAGTCAACACGCATGCAGGGAGACAAATTCTATTATATTATATATTTTTATCGGGCCGAAGAAAAAGGAGCGACACACGCACGTAGTATAGATTGTATACGGGCTCACCTGATGATCGCGTATGGCGTTTTTCAGCTTGCTCTGAATCGAGTGTATCTCCAACTGAAGTCCCTTCGATATCTCCATAATCAAGCGCGGACGAAAAAGTGAATTGAAAAAAATTGAGGCACGCACATACACACGAAAACACAAACACAGAGTTCGATGCGTTTTTATTTATATTTTCTCTCTTTTTAATTTCGTTAAGATTTTACGGCGATGGGATAAAACTTTATTTCGCGCGATGTTCCCTCCTTCTTTATCTTCTTCCTCGAGTCTGCATAGTTAACAAGTGTAATGTAAGTAAGTGTGTACAATGATGTTTTATGTTTTATGTATATTATAAAAGCGCGTCGCGGGCTCTCTCGCGATCCTGTGCGCTCTCGCCGGGCTCGTTCCGACGACGACGACGACGAGACCGAACGACGGGGAACGAAAGCGTACGACGAGAGCGAAGAGAGAGAGAGAGGGAGAACGAATTTC
Organism: Cremastinae sp. B BG-2022a; assembly: GCA_030522605.1. Lineage (NCBI taxonomy): Eukaryota > Metazoa > Arthropoda > Insecta > Hymenoptera > Ichneumonidae > Cremastinae sp. B BG-2022a. The sequence continues at coordinate 112,402 of JAPYYX010000106.1, forward strand.
GGGGAAAGAGAGAGAGAAAAATACAGAGTCGGAAGTATAGTTTATTGCCGAGTTAGACGTTAGAGCGCGGGCGCGTACTCCCGGCTCCCCCGTTGGATCTTCAATTTCTCGAAAGCCCAAGATTTACGAAATGTTATCTAGACTCGCCACCTTACTATCTTTCAAATGACGAAAAACTCGTTAAAAGTGCAATATTTAACTATAAATATTCGAACTACGCGTCCCCACTTTTTGGTAATCGTTCCCTGCTCCTTCCCCCACCGCGCTGTCGGTTGGCGCACTCGCCGTACGGTAGCGACGCGCTCGGCCCTTTTCGGAACTACCAGCCAGCACGCGCTCGCCGCTCCTCCACCCCGTTTGTAGATCTCGTATAAATTACAACGAACCAACAATATCCTCCCGTAACAAAAAAGCAACGAAAATTTTAACCCGAAAACTAATCTCTGACAGTATTGATAGATTTTACTTCCATTATTTTCGCGACACACGCGTTATTCTTTACGTTTCCGTACAAACGCGAACGTTTCGTGACCTTCTGCAAAATGTACTTTGCCAATGAAAATTTTTACCCGGTAGTTTCTTCTCAATCGAGAAGATCTTGCTCCCTCCCTCTCTCATTTGTCTTTCCTTCGTACACAGAGAAACGCGTACGTTCGTCGAGCTCTAGTACGCTTTTCGAGGCACATCGCCGTCTCAACTACGTGCCAAGAGGTTTGCAGTCCCCCTCTATTTCCTCCTCATGTCCTGGATTCTCCCAACAGAGACACGCACGGAGCACCCTTCAGCGGAATCTCTTTCCCGCCCACTCTCACCTCCCCTTGTCGAAAAACTCCGGCTAAACGCAGTCAACTTTACCGGGTTGTGACAACATTGAATATAAGTTTCAGATGTACTCATATAGTCTCCAAAAATCGATAATAAAACAAATGTTTTCAATAAGACACAATCTCTCGCTTATCTATGAAATCATAATCTTTCGCTATGCTTCTTGACGCTACTCAATTGTAAAAAGAAAGAGGATATATTTTGTATTTTATATTCACGATTGTATTTAACATTGTAAAAGTAAATAAAAAATAAATGCTTTCGCTTATTACGAGACTTGCCTCAAAGTTTTCCCAGCTCTTTACACACTCGCGATTTATTTCTTGTGTTTGTTTCCTCTAATGAGTACATAAATGAATTCCGATTTTTAATGTTTAAAAAATGATGCGATGTGTGAATGTACGCAAAAAATAAATTTTATCGTCGATATACATTTTTTATAAAAACATGCAATAAGTAAAATAATCGAGGGAGTCGTTGCAAAGTAATTTTCAACTAGTTGCTCAACATGTCGTTTCGGAACTTTTGGAGCCCTGCAGAGGGCACCAACGACCCGATATTGCCAAATTAACGCGCGCAGTATTCGCAACGAGAAACACGTCTAACGGCAGTGCTGTATGTAGTCGCTTTCCTACCGAGCGTTTATTTGGCGGTGAATTTTTTGTCATACAAGTGCAATTTGTATAAATTAATTCACCGATTAAAATACAGCTGTACACGCAACACTCGAAAATCGTAAGTTATCAACTTTATTAGAGGTTAATGCCGTTAATGTCAACCAATAATAACGATGAAAATTTAGCGGTCGCGTCGGTCACCTCTTGAACAGAGGTTACCTTTTTTTTGCCCACCTTATTTCCCGTTCGGTTCAAACGATTTTGAAATTTTGTTATCATGTTATGATACGATACAGAGTGCTGTTAACACTTTCTTTGTTTTTGCGAAATTGGATTTTCGAAATTTCGTATTTTTTATTTATTGATACAAACTTATCAATCCGTCTTATAGAATTATGGCGTGCAAGCGGGCGGCAACGACCGAATTGAATCACGACAATTGGGATAACGAAGAAGAACCCGAAGACCGAGGGACTTTTGTCAGAGCACCTCCAGAGGTTTTAGAAAAGAGAGTGGTCAAGTCGGCTCGGCGCAGAATAGCAAGAACCGGAAATGTCACATCATCCGGAACTGTATGTTTACGAATTGAGCATTTTAAAATTTTTTTTATTTTACTCGATTGAAAAATAAAAGAGATTTTTTTTTCAGACAAGTACAAAAAGCGCTTTTGATATGTTCACTGGCTTCGGGGCAGCCACAAAACCTGCAGCATCTTCCTTTAGCTTTTTATCAGTACCTGCCACAACGGGAATTTCCTCGGCAACACAGAATACTTCAACGCAGGCCAAAACAAGCTCAGCTAGTAATGGTTCGGAAACAGCTCCAACAAATGGAACAGATAAAGCCAATGCCACAATTAATCCAGAAGAAACATTGGAAGTGACAGAAATGAAAGCACCTAAATCGAGCGAGGGTGAAGATCGAATATTCAAAAAATCATCTGATTATTTTGCAAAATTAAAGGGCCTCAACGAGAGCGTCACCCAATGGATAAAATCGCACGTGGACGCGAATCCTTTTTGCATTCTCACACCGATATTCCGTGATTATGAGAGATACATAAAAGAAATCGAGGCAAAACACTCTCACGACAATTTAGACTCGAATGATGATATAATACCAGGCAAGCCACTGGCTACGAGTTCGAAATTGTCGAGTGTAGGCGGATTGGAGACAGCGGCGAGCAGTGACTTTTCATCTGGAGAAAAAAAATCGACCTTCTTCGATTCCGGTAAACCGTCGACGATCAGCAACGCGAGTATGAGTTGGTCCTCGAGAAAGCCATCATTCGGTGAAGCTAGCCTGAGCACAAAAAGTCCTTTCGAAAGTTCAACAGAGAAGCAAGATGATCAGCCAAAATTCGGCAGCATCAATACCGAAAATAATCCCTTCCTCAAAAAAAATTCTGATCTATCGCAAACGAATGAGAGCACAGAAAAATCCACGTCCGAGAAGTCGTCAGGCTTTGTGTCTTTCGGTCAGTCAAACGCAGCGTCCGGAATGTTCAGCTTCGGTCAAAATTCGAGCAACAGCTCACTGCCTAAAGCAGATTTCAGTTTCGGAAGGTAACGCTTGTTTGGGAGTTTAAATAAGAATTTCTATGAATCTTCTATTCATAATATTTACATTTTTTTTAGCGCCAAACCTTTCTCGTTTGGATCGTATGTCGCAGCGCCTAAAGAGTCCGAACCGAAAGCCGACAAAGAGGAAAAAGAAGAGGAAGAGGAACCACCCAAGCCCGACTTCAAACCAATTACCGAAGATGACGCGTTCTTCGAGATACGGTAAAAAAAACATTATTTTAACAAGTAAAACTTCAAGCGTTCTTAGCGTTATGAATTGTACAAATAATGAATTTCACAGGTGCAAAGTATTCGTAAAGAAGGATGGAAATTTCAGCGACCGAGGGGTCGGTGTATTATTTTTAAAACCAACACCGAATGGTAAAACTCAGCTGATCGTTCGTGCTGACAACTCGCTAGGAAATTTATTACTGAATACACTACTGACTGAATCGATTCCAACTAAACGTATGAATAAGAATACTGTTATGCTCGTGTGTTTACCGTTGCCAGATTCTCAGCCTCCTCCGACTCCCGTATTGCTGAGGGTCAAAACCTCCGAGGACGCTGACAATCTCATTGAGACTCTCGATAAGAACAAAAAATAAAACAGTAACATAACTTCTCGATCGTATTAAAGCAATCTAAAAAAAAAGAAAAATAATTGTGAGAAACTTGACTCCTGTGAATCAACCGAGCCTGGTTGACCGTTCAGTGTAAGTGATTCGATATTTAGGACCAATAATTTCTGCTTTTCGGAAACGAAATAATGGGAAATTCGTTATTGTTGAATTTTCACAGATTAAACTCCTATTTCTTACGAACTGTGTTTTCGATCTGTGCAAGACGTTACTCCTTGAGCGTATATACTTTGTCTAAATTCTTTTTTTTTCTTCAATAGCAGTGCCGAAAAATCGACTCGTTCATGAAAATTTTCCGAATTTATTATTTTTACGTACTTTTTTATACAGCGATAAAATTCGTTAGAAAACCTTTAAACCTTTTTTTACGTCATACATTTTAGCGTAATTTTTTTTTGAATCGATAAACCAATATATATCTGCATAAAAAGTGTACGTGCAAAAATTTCATTGATAAACACGAGTTGAAAAAGTATCCTACATTCATCGAATTAGGCGAATTGTTATATAACCATTTGTATATACAAATAAACAATTATTAAATAATCGATGATGGTTTTTTTTCTTGGGGTGATGTTTGAATGCGGAAATAAATATAAAGCGAAAGATTATATTTAAGACTTTAATAATAATCGATATTTTGAATCTTCAATAAAATATTAAGCTTTGAATGATAATATCAATTTACAATTTTCATCTATCCATACTTCTCAAACCTTAATCTAGCCATTAACGTATAGAAATTGCGAAACCTCTATCTGTACGTGTTTATCAAAATTTCATTATTTTCGGCAGAACACTTGAACGACGTTACTGTTTTCGCACAATCCAATTTTTTTTTCGTCATTGACAGTGTAATAAAACAGTTTCAATTACAAAAAAAGGTTGGTTGCATCCATGACTGTTTTCCAATTAGTTTCGAAACATTCTCGTGCATTTTATGCAAAAAACAAATAACAGTCCAATTCTCATCGTATCTTTGAGCACCGACCACGAATCAATAAAAATCAATCTATCGGTTCTCCGAAGTTATTATAAACCAGTTTTGTCTGTACAAAATTTTCAAGACACGTTATATAATTAATATATATGTGTGCGTGTGTGATGACCAATTGGCGACAGGCTGTTAAGCTTTTTGTGCCATAAATGGTGTTAATGCTCCTATCTGGCCAAGACCTAATTGGATACGCTGCATGTGAACCTCGACGCAATTTTGAAAGACTTGCTCGTTTTGAGGAGTCAACCGCGATCTTATTTGCTCCATCGTTCCTTGTAACACTTTCAGCTCGTAAGCGTTACGATCAGAGTCGGACAGGCACTAGATAACAAAATAAACAGAAATTAAATCTCGTTTTACCATGGATTGCTCAATTAAAAATACGTTAGAAAACATTTCAAGCTTTTTACCTTCACTTGGAGCATAAGAGCGGTCAAGTCTGTAACAAGTTGATTCATCTTCGACGGCCCTTTGTCGTTGATGATATTATTTCGAGAAACCATATCACCCGCTTCCTGACGACACTTTTCTCGAAGATGCGAGGGAGCGAGCATAGCTGCCATACTTGGCTCGGGTGCCATTTCCTGACAAAGTTCTTGAATATCGTTAAGGAACTCTTGAAGAGCAACATTCATTTTTTCTAGATCAACGACGATTCTGTAAAAACAAGAAATATTCAGTAAATATTGAATTTCGAGATTGGTAAGGCGAACACATTCTTATAAAATTTTCTATTTACCCAGCGTATCTTCTCTCGAAATCTGGTGGTAGACATTCTCCCAAAGATCTATGTTTTTCCGCCTCAGCGTTCATTTCCTTCAGTTTCTGAATCTTAATTTTCTTCGCTGCTAATATTTTGTTAACTTTGACCATAAATTCAAGAAGTTTTATAGGAAAGCCGTTCATGGTGCCACCTATATGCGTCCTCTTTTGGGATGGGAGTTGTAGAGCTGCGTTCGATATGAGTGGATCATTATTGAGCCTCGGTGAGCGAACTTTGAGAGAATAAGGTAACGACGAAACGTAAGCGACATGTCTCGGCCGGAATTTGAGAGCGAACGACGAAACGCTTATCGTTTCGGGTGGCTCGTTCGAGAGAACTTCGTAATCCGGTACGCTGTGAGTCCCGAGTCCGGCACGCTCGAAAGTTATTCTGTAAGTATTGTTACTGGTATCGACCGCGTCGATGCTACCGGTAAAAAGACCATCCTGTGGTTTTCTCAATCTCGCGGTTACTTTCGTACCGATAACGAGCTGCAGCGGTATTTCCGGAGGTAAATCTTTGAATCCGCTCATGTCACTGGCTTTCCTCTGTTGCAGCATTCGAATCTTCTGTCGCTTGCGCTCCAGCTCTCGCCTCTCTTCCTCGAAGAACGATTGCGAGCATCTTCGTGGCTTTCCCATCATACGACGGATCTTGCACCATTCGACTCTCGTTAATTTTCGCGTTTGCAGCTGAGGAAATGATTCCTTCAGGCATATCATGAAATCATTGTCACCCTCGAAGAGCGTTTTGTCAATGTTGCTGTAAAACCATTCGTAACAAACCCACTTGTGGGCTTTGGGAAGTTTGAGGAGATTACGTAGACGCAGTCCTATTTTCTGGCCAATCTTTCGATCCGGCGATCCAGGCTGGATTGCCTTTTCCATCTCCTTCTCTTGCTTTATCGAAGGTGTCAAAGGTGGTTGAGGTGTCGACATGATGCTGTGCCTCTTAGTTTCCATTATCGGCTTCTGTATTTTTTTAGCTGGTGATGGGCGTGGAATTTTCTTTGGTGATGGTTTGAGTTCGATTATCGATGGATCTTTCTTGATCCTAAAAAAAAGCAGAAAAAAATATTTATAACCCACAAAACCATTCATAAAGATTACTTATTATAATTGCAGATCAAAACTTCTTTTTACCTGTGATGTGGATGATTGACTAATATATCATCATAAAACAGTTTGTTCTTTTTTCTTATTCTCGCAGGCATGCCTCTGCGGTTTAAGATCTGAACAGGCTGTGTGGGTGGATTTGGTTTTGGCGGAGGCTTAGTTCCGACTCTCTGCAATCCAAGAGCAGCCGGTCCAAACTCCGGAGTTGGCTCCGAATCCTCAATATCCATGGAATTATTTGACATCTGATGTTCGTCAATATCCATTGAGTCTTCATCGCACAATTCTTGCTTGATTTCATCTATCGATGGATAGCCCCCATTCTTCATGGAGAGCAAAGTCTCAGCAGATTCGTCTGTACAGCAAAAATAAATAATTGACTCCACAATTTTTTAACTTTTAATAAAAATTCTTACAGACTGGTTCAAAAATAATAGAATTCAATCGAAATTATGAATTTCGGTGATTTAATTGAGATTAAAAATAAAATTTTACAGCGTTTTATTATTTTAATTTGAAAAGCTATCGAAATTATCGTATAAATGACGCTAGAAAAATCAGCTCTGAATGGCAAACGTACAATCCATTGGTCCGAGTTACGCGCGGATTTTCCAGTTGATTAGGTTGTCACGTATTTTGGAGCAGAATAACTTGACGAATTTACGAAAATCGCGATCATACGCGTATAATCTTCTTGAACCGTAAATCAACATAACCAAATGTTGCGGCGAAAATTCGTGTAAACAGCACAAGAGCGCATACAAATGCGTTCGAAAGAATTATTAATCTCCCCTCCCACTCCCCGTGCCTCAGGATTTCACCTGTAATTCGTTCCGAATCTTTTCATTTTTGATCAGCTTTCGAGGAAGAGCTAACTAACGAAAAGCTTGGATTCGCGAAGGAAAACACAAATTCTCGTGATATACGGATCGCGGTAGCGTCCCGCTTTAATTGTACATTGGTCATTTTTTTGAAATTTTGAAACCCATCCAAACCTTGAGGGGGGCTCTCGCGGAGTTGTGATACGAGGAAAAATACGGTATAACCGTGATTTTATTATCACGGGAATTTTGCTACGGGAGCGTAAAATAGAAATTCCGAAGGACGCGTACGTTAGAAACGAAACATTCGAAGAGAGTTTCTTTCAAGTTTGAATGACTCGAAGCAAGCTTGATTATTAGATAAAACAAATTTTCACTCACTTTCAATCTCGTCCGCCATGTTGATGTTGAAACTGGTGCATTCTGGGTGCGCGCGTGTTTCTGCCAAACGCCGCCAAACAACATTAGAGTAACGCGTGTCTATCATCGAGGGTGGGGGAACATTCAGTTCCGTATTCCGCCGTTCCGCAGTTTAAAGTAAATATGGTGGGAAAATATGAATCATCATTTTATCGTGAAAAGAATTTCAAGTTGTACGCGTTGGTTTATTCATCTTTTATTCTCGTTATCGTCGTTGGTTTTGACTCGGACATTCACAAATACTGTAGAGAAAAGGAACGTTTGGTAACGTCGGAAGAATTGGATAAATATCTTCTTGTTGACGCTGAGATCAATACGACACTGTCGCTCGATTGTCATTTTTGGTTAGGATAAAATAAAATTCACATAATTTATAAGCATAAAAAGCGTTTATTGTCGAACAATCATTTTTTCCTGACGATATAGTAACGAGGAAACAGGTAAGGACGCAAAAGTTTGGTATTATCAGAACAGTCTGGAAACGACACCGGAACGAGAAGTGTACCTCGGAACGAGCAACAACATGTCAGAGAATCGAATACACACTTCTCCGCGATATTCTCTCGTAATAAGAAACTTTGGAGTTTCCGACGCGGGAATTTATCGTTGCCGTGGCGAAAACAGTGACGATGCAAAAAACAAATTTAACTACAGAATCGAGATAGTATATAAGGTGACCCGAGACGTTGAGATGGCTAAAGGTAACCTCAGCGATTGGGAAAAATACCGGGAAATCAATCTCGAAACCGTGACAACTCGTTTCGCGGTACAGACGATACTTTTATTTGTATGGCATTTTAAAAATTGTGAAAAAAATATTGTCCCGGCTCGCAGGTCTCGAGAATGCTCGATCTCTTGGAGATTCGACATGCGGGAGTTACTTTGGAAGTAATTTCCGAATGGACACCTTGGAGCGCTTGCGAAAAATGTGTACGCAAGCGAGGTGTCAAAACAAGCAAAGGTCAATGCAGACTCAAAAGTCGTGTACAGAAAAAAGTACGCGCTTCACCAATCGATATTTAATTTCACTGAAAAATAATAATTATTTATGATTTAACATATAATTAGGATTCAGAAAAACCAAGCAGAGACAAAATAGTTCAATTCTTTTCGAAATCTCCTCTCCTGGCTTGTAGGTAAACAATTTTTCATAAAATACCTTTTCTCTCTATTTTGCGTGGACATTTTTTGATACTCCGATATCTCAAGATCTCAATTGTTGGAAAAAGAATTCCCGCTCGTGAGCAGGGCAACGAGAGATCTACCGGAATTCATACTCGAAGAAAAATGTAACAATTGTACGAAAGTGAAAAAGCAAAAGAAGGGCAAATTCAAGTACAAGAAACGTTACACGCTTGCCCAAGGCGCTCACCTCGCCATCGCTTGTCCGGAGTGAGAAACTCGATTCAATTCCACGCGTTCCTTTCGAAACGCCATCTGTCGCATTTTTCTATGTAAATATGTATTTTATGTATATATGCATGTTGAAAATTTATTAATTTTTATTCTAAAGAACGACCATGGAAACAAAAGTTGTTTGGCGCAAAGACTCATTAGAATTGCATAAAGGATTGGGCCGTTCGTTTAGAAAAAGAGATGCGGACCCTCGAGTCCTCGTTGACACGTTTGCAACTCTTTATCTCATTGACGTCTCCACTGACGAGGAGGGCAATTATACTTGCTATGTTGACAATGTCAGAATGTTGCAAGTTCAGGTTAACGTTGTTTCCAAATCACGTCTATTAACGCATGGTAAACAAATTTGAATGCATATTTCTCATATCAATACATTTGAGCCATCGAGTTCATTTCTTTATTTATTTAAAAATGAGACTTCTGGATAAAAAGATTTCTTCGAATCTTCGCGCTCGTGCTAAAATTCCATGAACATATTTGTATTTATAAAAATTGATTTTCAAAATCAAAGTCTTCAAAAAATGTGGAACGCTTCACGATTTTGCGTGTCATCCTTGCGCAGGGGCCATGCTAATCTTCTCTGTATCGTTCCAATTTTAGTATATGTACTAGCAAGTACATCAACCGATTGAAAGTCAATTCTTATATATGAAACGGTACCCTAACGGAGCGTTGATGAGAAACTTTGCAGTCGAGTTCAACTTCGTGGCCACCTAGCGGCAATAGCTCGAACTGAATGCCTCCAATCTCACTGTTGAGCGCACTTATTCAAACGAATTAGAATTAGAAGAGACATCAATTAAAACTTAAATAATATATATTTATTTTGTTAATTCCTCTACAATATATACAACTGTGATTTTTAATTATTATAATTTTGCAGCTTTCTTCCGCCACATGGGATATCTTGGATTTATATTTTTGCTTACTTCTTTCTGCTACTGCGGTGGACTTTTTATCGTGTGTAAAGAAAAGCACAAATTCAAAATCAAAGACCCCAAGGACGTTGAAGAAAACGAGAGTTGAAAAAATAATTTCTTGAATCTTACTGATAGCAACTTTTATAAGTCTACGTAAAAAATCTCATTAACTTCACATCCTGAAAATTAAGTTTTAGAAAATATATTACTAATTTTGTCATTTCGTTTTTTTCTTTTCAAAACTGCGTGGGCAGGCTTGAAAACGACTCTATGGTTCGAGTGAAAAGATTTTTAAAACAAGGTTTTGGTGAGTGTGCGAGAGTTGACTCGATCCAGCACACATTCTCAAAGTGAAAGGATACACGTCCGGAATCTCAAAGAAGTTTTCACAGTACAGACGTGCAACATGGCTGCTCGATTTATAAAATAAACTGAATAACATCGTTACGTTTATAAATAAAGAATTTCATAAAAAACTCTCTCTAGTCCATAATTACAATGAATTCGCGAATTTTGTTGTATATTTTATCAATAATCTTTCTCGTCCATCGAACAGACTGTGAGTTCACTCTGACGTTTCTTCATCCTCTCATCGATATATGTATACATTGCTTGTGCGACGGTGTAGACGAAGATCTCCGCATTCCAAAGTGACAACCTGTTGCTCTCGCGAAGGCTCATGAAATATACCCATAAAATATCTATCAATAAATTAAATTATTGAAAAATATTGATCTAAAAAGTTGAAGCAAATTTGTAATAAGCAAGCTCTGATATTGTTGATATCGTACCGTTTTATTAATGAAAAATCTCAAAATATTTAGAGATTTCTATCATCATAAAGAGCTCAATAACAATCGATATTTTTGTTCTTTATTTTTCTCTATATTCAAATAATATCATTAAAAAACGTAATTTTAGTAATTTTTTTTGTATTGGTTGCTTCTCTAAATTAACGATGAATTTTTGTATAAAAATGAGGTTATAGATTCAATAGTTTGCATTATGTATATATTTTAAAATTTATTTCACATTTTCTAAATGGAGTTCTTTTTAAGGCTTACAACGACGATGTCTGAGCTGCAGATCAAGAGGAGAATTGGGAACTTGCAAAGACCCCCTTACAGTGAATACCACGCTCATGGAGACTGAAGGCAAGGGTTCGAAAGTAAAGATAGTATTTTGTGCATCTGGATGGTGTGGCAAAATTATTGAGAATCCCAGTCTCAACAATGGTGAGATCAAATTTTTTTGTTCACAAATTATTCCATCAATGTTTGACGAAACGAAAGAAAAACTACTGTGTTTTGTAACAGTAAAATCATTTATAAGAGTTGTAATTTTTGCTAGATTTTTTTATATCGAGATATAACATAAATTAGTGACTTTGCATTCCAGAATATGCCACGGCGACTCAGAGAATGTGTTTCCAACGAGGTCCAAACGACAATGAGGAGAGATGTGCCTATACCACGAGGAACAATAAAAAAGTTTACATGTGTTTGTGCAACGGAGACCTGTGCAATCAAAGCCCAGTGACAAAGTCCTCTGGATTTTTGATACCCGTAACATTAAGTTTTTTGCTTATACGCTGGTGGCCTTGAAACGTTTTCCAATATGAAACAAAACTATAAATAAAGGCAAGAATTCAGATTTTCGTATTTTCTTGGTGAATGAAATCAATAAGCATGGAATTTGGCACCTGGTGTACAATATTCTTTCAATGTTATTCCAGCATTAAATATCATTGTACAGTTGTTGTGCACACGTTTGTAAATATTGTGCATGGGCGTACAAAAATATATATATAATAATTCGTAAAAAAGGAGTATAAAATATGTTCGAATGCTTTTTGTTACCAAAAATATGTTACGGTATAGTTTTGATATTTTGACTATTACATCTTGACTTAAATTTTAACGTAGAATTATATCTGTGTAGAAAGGTGAATGAGGTCTCAGACTACTGAGTGTGTTGTCTCCAAGACCGTTTTGTCTTCGTCCTTAATTTCGAAGTATCGCACGAATTTAAATTTTAACGCATAGTTATGCCTTTTCTGTAGAAAGGTGAATGAGGTCTGAGACTACCAAGAACGTTGCCTCCAAGACCATTTTGCCTACGTTCCTCTTGATTTCGAAGTATCGCACGGACGTGAGGGATGTCGTGGAAGAAGAGTTCGCCACGGCCATAAAGATGTTTTATCGCTCTCATCGCTGATTCACCTCTGAGCAAGAGAGGATCCGGAATATCTACAATTGCGAAACGGATTTTTGTCACTTCTAGCTCGATAGTGAGAATTTCTTTTTGGGTTTTTTTGACTCCAAAAAGTACACTGAATTATTACCAAGCCCATTTGAAAAATCTGGAGTCACGTGTCTGTTCCTGGAATCGTGAGAACTGAAGCCCAAATCGTTGACATCAATCGGTGCGACAAAAACGCCTACAGGCCAAAGAGATTCAGCGTTTTGCGGACTTATAATCCTGTCGATTCTCTGCCCTGAAAGAAAAATTTACAATTACTTTCTCGTATAATGTACGATTAATTTTCATTTATTCAAGCTTTCTTGAATTACCGAATTGTCGAGGAACTCGTCGACCAATCGAGAGATAAGATTTCTGCGAAATCGTATTAACACCTAAAATCGAGAAAAAAATTAGTCACTCAAGTATTTTTAAAGTCCATTTCTTATCAATGTATTCATTTTTTACCATCGGTAGTTAATCCGTGCTCGTAAACGTGCGGTGGTGACACGAATTTAACGTGTACGCTTGAGAGTGGGGCTGCGAAAGCTACGCTCATTGATAAAAGTAATCCCAGCAACTTTATCTACAAAAAAAAATGTTGAATATACAAATTCATAAAAAAAATCATAATTTTAAAGTTTTTGTCGAAAAATTAGTTTTGCATCACAGTAAATGCACACGCAATATTAAATTACTTGAAACGCGAAGTTGAAATGGATTATCGAGTCAAGCTAGTTCGAACGCGATAATATTATATGAGCAAAAAAATATTCATAAATGGATAGGAGCAGAAGTTGCAAGAGTAAACCAGTCGGTAAAAGCTTATAGGCCTTTCTCTAAAGGAATATTCATTTCTATCGTAAGTGACTTTGAGAAAAATGTACTTGCATTTTTTGCTCTCATTTACGGTTTGAAATAAACTATTCAATATTTAGCCTGCGGTAATTCACAAACGTGCGTTCTTCTAAGATGAAAAATTTCTTTTTCGCTTCACGTTAGCTTTTTTGTATGAAAAATACCGCCCAATTTTTTTTTTTCGTAAAAAGAACCGTGGTCCAATCGAGCATGAAAAACAGACGAGAGAAAGTACGAGAATTGCACAGTGCGATAAGAATCATACGATTTACGAGCCGGGGATGAAACTCACAATTTAAAAGCGTTGCACAAATTCTGTCACACTGGAACCTTTGTTCGTTCATTTTGAATCGTCTTTTTTTCGCAACTTCGATCGCATTTAAATGCGCAAAATAAATTTATCGCACGTTACCTGATTATATTTACAAAGATTATAGTAACAAAGATTTTACAACCATAAATTATTGGGTTTAAATCTATTTCAAGTGAATATTGTTGAAGAAAAAAAATAGAGAATGTGGAAATTGATTTAATTTGCATTTAGGTGTTAAAACTCATGAAAAAAAATTTCTATTTCAGACAAGCGCGACAAAAGGAAAATCAGGACATGCTACACGAAGGAAAAGTGATTCGAGAGTCGTAAAAAGGATCGAAAAGTGAGGCAATAGAGTCACGGGACTGAATGTGACCGCATCCTGCATCCAGCTTCGTTATACTCTATGTATAGTGCCCAAGCTGTGTATACGTATATTTTTACATAAATACGTATGGTGGCGTGTTGGTGAACGGTTCTGTGTACGCTATTATCCGAGTGATATGAGAGACACCTGGGCAATCCGATACACACCGCTCGAATCATTTTACTCTCGGGAGAAAGGAACAACAACCCCGATCGTGAAAAATAACACGTTCTGCCACTTCCGTGTATTTTAATATATAATAAGATAAATCTAATAACACTTAATTAAAATCTTTGATATAAAATTAACGTTCGAGTAAATTTTAACAAGTAACAAAATTCATGTTCGATTTCACCCTAATTTTAATGTAGAGTTTTTTTCGAACGTCATTAGAGAGTTTATTTTTTTTTCTTTTGTTTTAAATCGCGTTTGTTAGTGCAGCTAAAGTTAATCCATGATTATATACGCGCAGGCACTTTCTTGCATTGTGATGCAATGGGAATCGTGCAAAAAATCATGCGTTCCAAGAGCGACCTCGAGAAATGCAAAACGCGAGAAAGTCTTCGTAACAAAGAGAGTCAAAAGACGGATTGATTGCACAGGATTGACGTGAAATATGAGAAATTCGTGTCATTCGACAGATCATTACTATTATTATAACTAAAAACGTAAGAACAAAACGCCGCGATTCCGGTTTTGCTTCGAGTTATGCGTAAATGTCATTGTCCGAAAGGAAAAAAAATTCCACCTTCACCCACGCACAGTCCGAGAAGACGAAGAATTTATTCAGTCAAACAAACATTTATATTTTTCACTTTTAATAATAAAATTTAATAATCAAAATACGATCGTATGTTCCATTGATTTAAAATATTAAAAAAGCTCACCAGCGCCATTACAACTCTTTTAATCCGCAATTGTAAAAATTTGATAATAAATTATGGCTCGTTAAAAAGTTAGAGAATTAACACTTTTTAAATTTACGAATTTTTTTCTTTGTAAATTTTGATTTTGGTCCAAAGTGTAAGCGTCTGATTTCGGACGACGGAGCCGAAGAGAATACAAGTGCGAAACTGATCCAGTTTCGGCTTCGGGTGAACGTCGCGATGAAATAGTTTTCTAACCGCAGCATCCCCCTTCTTCGTCCTTTGTAGAGCGTACCCCACTTGGACTGAAAATACGTATGTGCAGGTCCGACATGTTCTGGGATATGGGAGAGTGAGGGAGAAAAAACACGTATAAAGGACAACGGAATTCCCGAGGACTCGCCTTACACGCTTTTAAATACTTTCATTTATAGCGAGCTCAATCGAGAGAGGAGTCAACTCAAGGTCTGAAAACAATAACATCGTTTCCGGGCTGTCTGTTCGACTTCAGGGTTCCAATAATTGGGGATCGTAAATGTATTTTACGAAATCCACCAATTTTTTCCTTCTGTATATTTTCAATAATTGTTTCGAGAGCAATGTGTAATTATGAAGCGTTAAATCTTGCACAGCATCGAGAGCTCGTGATGTAGTGGCGTTATTCAATATGGACGTGATTCTCTTTGTGTTTATTAGCCTCCATGGTCTTTTGGTAATGATCGATGTACACACGAGAGTCGGAGCAGATATGCTGGAGCAATCTAGCCAGACTCTACATAAATTGTAATTAGTATTTGTGCTTGTACATGAGGGGAAGAATTCTGTCGATAATCCTTTCACCGTCATTATGTATTGTACCAATTCATCGCGTTATATCGTTTAATAACTACAGATGCACAATACGTAACGTTTATTGGTTATGATGCACAATATAAAATTTTTAGTCAAAAAACAAATACTTGGATTTATCGATTCGAATCTTGTCAATCATTTTTTCTTTTATTCGTTTTATTAATTAGTTTTTTCAGGTTTCTATTTTTTTAAAAACTTTTCTTGATTCTGGTGCATAAATTATTTTCGCCCCTAGGCTCGTGAAAGAGAAAAAGATCATATTGCCTAGTTTTGCTCCACAAGTGCATATTAACAGCCAGCTCTAATGTTAGGTCTCAGGACGCCGATCTATCTCCGTTACGGATCACTTGAGCTGTTGTACTCATATACTGTACATGCGTGCATATAAATTTCATAAAATCGCCGATGTATGTATGGATCTGCATATATATGTTTAGAAGTGTTACTTTTCATCATTTATCGCAGACTACTCGCGATTTATCAAAAACCTGATGCAATTAAAAGGTCATCTCTTTCTATTTCTATCAGCAAGTCAATCTACAAGTTTACGTAGAGCAGAGAAGCGAGAAGAAATTCTTACAACATTCGAATTTCTTTTATATTATTATAGCTTCAATCGTGTCTTTTATAATGAAAAATAATTGAAGATCACTCGGTACATTTGCTTCATACAAATTTTATTAATACCCGGTAAGTCGAAAAACTGCTCGATATTCGACTGATATCGTAGGTTGGTAAGGACGGTAACGTTTCATTCAAAGAATCGACACTCGAAGCGCTGATCGCTGGGTCGAAATTTAGAAATTGTTACCGACGACGCAAGAATATTTTACGTTCCAACAAATCTTGACTTTTACTGACAGATGACGCGACGATATCTTTTCGCATTTTCGCGCGTTTTCTATTCTTTTTGTCAGGTGAAACAAAATGTAAACATCATATGCTCCAAATTGAAACGTACTTTTTTTACGTATTTCGGAGTGAAACATCACCTTGGATTTCATTGTTCCTTATTTTGTCATCAAACTATGTCAAGAGAATTTATAATAATACCGAATAGTGACAAATCGACTTTCTGGATTTATCAGTTTGCAAACGAAATCGTTAGAATCTGCCAATCGCACAAATCGCACGTCGAAATCTTAGCGAAGCGTCAATACACTTTTAACAACATGAAGATAAGATACGTACTCTCGAAAGGTTCTATGAAATCAAAATAGTGCTATGAATGACTCAAAATCAACAACTTCATTTTCGAGATTAAATCAAATGTCCGTTATCAATGTTCGAGTCTATCGACATCGCAGAATTATTTTTATATCCTCGTTCGTGCGTCTCTATCACATGTCAACAATGAGTAAGTATCTCTTCAAATTTTCATCAGTCTTCTCTCTTCGTTCCGTGCTTGTTCTTTTGTTCTTTGCTCGACCGTGATCTTTCTCTTCACTCTCGGGACATCTCTTTTCGTACCCGTCTCGCTCATTTTTTATTGCTTTTTTTTTCTCGGGCAAAGCCGGACGACTTAATTCAACTCTCGGGTCGCATCATCGCGAGAAAACACAATGCCTCCGCGGTCGCGTGTGTAATCGCGATGTGCCGTCCTATCAACGGGGTTACAAGCGAGAGAGAGAGAGAGAAAGTCTCTCTCGCTCCCTACGAAAGATAAAGTCTACGAGTCAGATTGACGAAACTGTTTGTTCGTCCCTGTCCGCTCCAGAACACGGAACGTCAAACGTCCGAGTCTCCGTGGCAGTCGAAATAACGTCGTTGCTATTCGTACACGCGTTACCGGCGTTCGAACGTGTTTTTTGTTTTGTTTACTACCGTGAGACTCGCGGCCTTGTCTAGCAAACATGACCAACCCGGACGCAGATTGGTGAGCGAATTTTTCATTTTTCTTTTCTTCTCGTGAATTCTCGGCGCAGAGAATAATTTATGGACGATTTTATCGATCGAAATTGATTTAAACTGACAACCGTCCGCCACTAAAAAAAGTCATAAAAATATGGAAAAAAATTCTACTTCTATTTTAAACGTTTATCGCTGCGTCTCGTATACGCTCTGGTGTTCCTGACATTGAAAATAAATTATCGTTCTTTAACGTACACGATTTTTCATGCTAGTTTATGGTAAAATATGATTTTTCTGTACTTTTTATTATTTATTCTCGTTCGAGTCGAATCTGTGCATTCTGCACGAATTATCGAGGTCTTTGTTGGCTCTTATCAGCGATAAGTCAAACATTTTCTACATCCTTCGAATCATAAATTATTCGACAATTTTTCGGTACTTTTGACTATTTATTTTCGTTCGAGTCGAATCTGTGGATTCTGCACGAATTATCGAGGTCTTTGTTAGCTCTTATCAGCGATAAGTCAAAAATTTTCTACATCCTTCGAAAATCATTTCGTTTCGTAAATTATTCGACAACTCAATTTACAATTTTTCTAATAAATGCTCAAGGCGTCTTGTTCGCACGGAAAAAAAATTGTAAGCCGGACTTTGTGAACGCTGATAAGATCTCGTACAGTAAAATTTATCAAGAGTCAACAGTGTAAAAAACAAATGACACGTGACACGTTTTTTTTGTAGCAATTTTAATTTTGTACCAATTTAAGACCCGTTCTCCGTTTTGTGTGTATTTTTTTCGATTTTGCACAAAATTAGCCAAAGGGGCACACTTGCTGTTACATGACAAGTGCACGTGCCTGTCGTGCTCGGGTAATTAGCGTTATCGGTTTCTCCGATCGGAGCACGATCGGAGACTTGTCCAAAGCTTTTTTCAACGTCAGCATCGAGCATTCTCTCGTGTCCCACGAAAGTCAGCAGGTTTAAAATTCTCTCTCCTCTCTCTCTCGCTCTCTCTTCGTCTTTTTTGCACGCTTCTCTTACGGTTCGTCCTTCTTCACAGAAGTCCTTATTCACGCACAAACAACCGTTTATTTTCTCGCTCCCATCGTTTGGGAACTTTTTCGAAAAAAAAGAATGAGAGAATCGGCGAAAACAGGAAGGGAGAACACAATGGAATTCTAAATTCTTGAAAAAAAATTTTTTCTTTTGTTTAACGGAGCAAAAAGTAAGTAGTCAGTGTTAAAATTTTCATTTTTTATTTAGAACGTCTTATTCGTATTTTTTAAATTATTACCGAAAATTAGTAACATGAGAAAATGAATGAAAATAGGAAAAAAATGAAAAAGAAATTAAATTCTAAAATCTTGAAAATTTTTTTTCTTTTGTTTAACGGAGCAAAAAGTAAGCAGTGAGTGTGAACGATTTTATTGTTTTTTATTTAGCACGTCTTATTCGTATTTTTTAAATTATTGACAAAAATTAGTAAAATGAGAAAATGGATGAAAATAGGAAAAAAAGGAAAAAGAAATTGAATTCTAACATCTTGTAAAAATTTTTTCTTTTATTTAACGAAGCAAAAAGTAAACAGTCAGTGTTAACATCTCTATTGTTTTTATTTAGCACGTCTTATTTGTATTTTTTAAATTATCAACAAAAATTAGTAGACTGAGAGAATCGCCAAAAATCGTAAAAAAAAAATTCTAAAAATTAAAAAAAAAATGTAAGATTTAAAAATTTCGTTCAATACAATATTTTTTTATTAATTAGTTAAACGCGTCTCGTATTAATTTTTTTAGTGAACAAAGAAAATTCGTACTTTATCAGGTTGATTTTTGATCGCGGATTAATGATCGTGGTCTCGTTTTTGTTAGAGCCGAGTCGGTTTGGGAGCAAGGACACGATTATAAGAGTTCGTCGCTCGTGCATGCTGATCGTATAGGTAAAAGCTGCGGTGTGGGGTCAGCGCGGAAGACCTCGACACTCCGTTTGCCGCGTCCGTGCGCAATACGCGATTCTTAACACACGTCCGACAACGTGTACCAGATAACGCGAAATAGGTGTCAAATAGCCGCTCGTACGACGGGCGCGCAATCAAAAACTTACGAGCGAGAGCGTCACTTTTTTTCCTACCCTGCAACTCGAGTAAGTGCAAAAAAATTAACATTTTCCAAGCAAAAACTATACAATATACTGCGATAACATTACATCAAAAATTATCAGTCACGCACAATGTAAACTCCAAAAAATACGTGAAAAAAAATCTCCTCGGAAGCAAAAAATGAAATTAAAAATTTTAATTTAATTTTTTAAATTAGAATGACCTTTTTATTCGGTCGTTCCATTCATAATAATCCCAATAAAATTTTATTCCACATGTAAATGAATTTCATTCACGAGTAAGAGTTAAAAATACAAACTTGGTAATATTAATGACGTTTTCCATAGTGTCTGTAAAAATGAAATGAAACAATCGTACTAAACACCTCGAGAGTCAACTCCGTGCGTTATAGTCGAGTCGGAAAACCCATATGTGCCAATTAAACTCGATTAAGGTTGTGAGTATATGCGTTCCGTCGTATGCACCGAGAGAAAGAGAAAAATATAGAGGAAGAGAGACGGAGCGAGGTATTGCGCAAGATCATAAGTTATCAAGCTGTGGGGTGGACGGCCGTTTCGACTCGTGACTTTTTTACGGTCGTTTCACGGACTCGTATTTCGTGAATAGTCCCATTCGTTTCACCGCTTCGTTCATCATTTATTTCGTGCGTTGGCGTATTTTTATCTCTCTTTTTTTCTCCCATTAATTGTTCCTCGCTGCGATCCCTAATCGAAAGATTCGTGAACACGAGATAAGGCACAATTTTAATCGGAAGCCCGTCCAGGAAGAAACTTATTTCATTTTTTTCCGGTCCTCTCGAAAATTTAATATTATTTTTTCATTGATGAATCGCAATAACGATTCGTTTAATTTGTTATTAATTGTTAATTCGATTTTTTTTCAGTCGAAAGTTAAAAATTTTTCACTGATGAAATTTTTATATAATTAATAATTTAATTTTTGTTGCTGTAAATTTTTGACTCACAATTTTTTTTTTCAGCCAAAAATTAAAAATGCATCATGCCGAAACTTCGTATCTGAGTCAATCGTTCGAGAGCTTTACGAATATCAGCGACCAGCTGGAGGACTTGAGTCTTGAGTGAGTATTCAAAAAAATTAAATTTCCATGCCATTTAGTCGAGGAGATATCAAATTCGTTATCAGATAAGAAATATCGAACAAAAAATGGTAAACTCTAGCTTACGGTTCGTTTTTCAATGAACGAGAAAAAAATCAAGTTTACATATCGGTCACGAGTTAACCACTTTCACTGATATAATGAGCATTGTACAGTCCTCGCATATGTTTGGTATTCGCACCATGGAAAGAGAAAACGGAAGTGTAACGTGACTTCCGAAGTTTGAGATGCCTCTAGCTCTCACATCGTCTCAATGTTGATGTACGAGACTTTCCGTGTTGATAAAAAATTATTTTAAAATCCATCGTCACCTCTGAATTTTCCATTAACTTTTTTTCCTCCATTACATTTAATTTTTTTATTTAATTTCATCTCTAAAATTTTTAATTCAAACTCTAATGAATAGTTATCAAGTATCTTAGAAATATTTTCACGTTGACTAAAAAATTCGCAATAAACTTCTCTACGTATAAAAGAAAACTGCTCGCAATGCCTGGAAGTGTCGAGAGGGTGAAACGAAGAAAAAAAAAGAGCGATAACCGGTTTGGGACGAAGCCACCGGATTCCGTAGGAAAGCAAAAGCGAATTATTCTCTCTCGTTCATTCATTTTTTTTCTCCTCCCCGCGAGAGGTTTTGTTTAATCACAAACTTTTTGTTGAGGTAGTTGCTCGACGACTTTTCGTTTCTCCCGTGAAAGTGCGCTCTCGGACATCGAACTCGCGGTTTTAGCGCATAATTTCGAGGGCGATCTCCCGTCTTGACGCTCTCTGGTCCGGTCGCCCCGCTCCGGATCCTCGGGACCTCAAACCGGGTCATTGTCTCGACGTCGCTTGAATACGTAACGCCATAAATCGGTCGGTGGCGATTCTCTCGATCCTTGTTCCAGTACGTCCGTACACCTTGGCCCGTAATTTCCGCTGCAATTAACACTAATCGAGCTCCCGGATCAACGCGATACGAGCGATATTAAAATTGATAAAGAATTCGCATCGCGTATTAGCGGAAACGATTATTCCGCGTTCATTTCACTCTTGTGTGTTGAGCTTTCAAGGCCACTGCGTGAAAGTTTTAACGCTTCTTTGTTTTCTTTCTCAAATGCTAAATAAAATCGACTGTTCGCGAAGTTTTTCGCATTTAAAATTGCGAAGCAAATTTAAATGTGAAAACGATGAAATAAAATTCAATAGAAATTTTCTATATTTCAATAGGAAATATCGATGGACATAAAATAATTCCGCTATCGGAATAAATTTTTTTTATTGTATGAAAGAGATAATTGAAAATGATTCGTGAACACGAATGTGCTATTAAAATGTCGTAACTTCGAAATTCTGGTGAGCTTCGATCTGGTATGGATTAGATTCGTTTTTTCACTCATCTCCGTCAGATGCACTTATAAATTCTGTAGGGACGCAATTAATCGTCCGAGAAGTGCGGTTCCCCGCGGTGGCTCTCGCGCTCCATCGACTCGGAACTTTCACCGCACTTGCCGATACCGAGAACCGTTCCGCGCGCATCGATATCGCGGAGTAATGCACGCGCCTTACCCCGCAGGCTTCTGCCCATTAGAACAGAGAACGAACGACTCCGATCGTTTTCCTTCCGCTCGATTTTGCACGATTTAACGCTTTACTTTCGGTTCTTGTCTCCGCTCTAATCACTTATCGCGCTTATCACTTTGATAAGAAACGATCAACAGTTTTTCAGTAATTTACTATTTTTTAAATTATTTATTTAATAATTTTAATACAAGAAATTTTACAATTTTTTTTTTACAAATGTTAAAAATGAAGGAAATTTAGAGAGGAACAAATTGTGAGCTTTGACTTTTGGACTCCTCACGCCTCTTCGTGCGCCGCTCGCAAAAAATAAATTGTATATTTTAATCTCGATAATCAGGTTTTCAGTAATTTACTATTTTAAAAAATATTTATTTAATCATTTTAATACATGAAATTTTACAAATGTTAAAAATGGAGGAAATTTAGAGAGAAACAAATTGTGAGCTAAAATAAATTCTATATTTTAATCTCGATAATTTAGGTTTTCAGTAGTTTACTGTTTTTGAAATTATTTATTTAATAATTTTAATACAAGAAATTTTAGAATTTTTTTTCACAAATGTTAAAAATGAAGGAAATTTAGAAAGGAACAAATTGTGAGCCTTGGCTTTTGGACTTCTCACGCCACTTCGTGCACCGCTCACAAAAATAAATTCCTATATTTTAATCTCGTGCGCCTCATTCTCTCTCCCTCTCTCTCTTCAACATCTTTCGCGTGTTCGGAAGTACGTGTACAAATGCAGCACGTTTCCGCTTGCTCGCTCATTGAGCCCACCAGAAAGCGTTGATCCAGCAATGAGAAACACTCGAAAGAGGAATGACACGCTCTCTCAGCGAGCGAGGCGTCATCCGTGCCCAGAATCTCGAGAAAACATCGAGTTCATTTATTACCGTCAATTTAACCGTTTTTCTCTTTCTTTTTTTCGTCGTCTCGAGCATAACTATACATTTTTTAATGCGAAAAAGATGATAGCAGACCAGACTCTTCCTCCCGTCTCGCTACTGGCCTGTATCTTTTTGTTCGCCTCGCGAAGACACGCTTTTTCGAGCCCAGAGGCTTCCACCTCATTTAATAAATGGTTTTTTCTTTATTTTATGTTTTTTATGGTATTCGAAGAATTCGAGAAATTTGTTTTTCTAAAATCTGCAATTTTATAAAAAAATTGAAGTACGTTTGAAGATTCGTACTCCAAGTATAGTACAGTAAAAAATTGATAAGAAATTGTATCTTCAAAAAGTAAAAAATAAATTGAGGATGAAGTTCAAAATCTCAAAGTAACTAAAATATTGAATATAAAAATTTTCAATATTTTTTTATTATAATTTCAATGTCAATGTCTAACAAATTCTTTTTTTAATAATGTTTAATAAATTTGATAATATTTAATTCGAGTAATCATAATTGATAATACCAATACCGGACCTAGAAAAAAGTATTAAATTTTTTATGAAATTGATATTAAACTTTGTATACGTATAAATTTGCTTGAAAGAGAAAAACATAGACTCGGTACGAAAAAATGGCCAGTTCCCATTGTTAGTGATTTTTTGTTCTCACACAGCGATGACCCACTTTTCACGACCGATGTTAATGTAACTACTCCAAGACGCTATTATTTATCTCGATTTGATTCGCGGTTCGCTAGCGTGTGGTCATTTTTTGCATATTACGTACATCGCACCATGGACACTTTAATAGAGTGTTAACTCGAGATATTTCCTTCGTGATCTCAGTCATGGACTGTCAGCACACTTTCAGACACGACGATGCGAGATTGTTGCGCTGCACCGAACCACAGGCAACGTGCAAATAATTCAGGGTCTAGACACGAAGCGATCTCAGCCTCGGGGCGCGTATACGAATACAAACGTACATTTAATTCGATTTGTTCGGGAGTGTGAAATTTTTCACGATTTATAATTGACTCGTTTTCATCAATGACGACACGATTTCTGTGTTCATCATTTTATTTTATTCAAATTTTTTTAATCAATTCGGAATTTTGTTAATTGTACGAATTCTATGATAATTAATTTTATATCGTTAGCTCCCTTTTTATCTATTTAAACAATTTATCGACAAGTCTAATTCGAGATCCATTAAATTTTGATGAAAATCTGATTATTTCGAATTCTCTCGAAAATCAACGTATCAATTTGACGTTTGATTGAACAAGCAAAATTTAAAGGGGATATCTTATATCCGTCCTCTTTCATATCCAGTTTGACTAGGCTAGTTTAGCAACGCCAGTTTAACATTTATACGAAAAGTATACGAGAGAGAGAAGGAGAGACCAGTAGTTAGACAGTGCCGGTTCTGGACCACCGTGTGTTAGTGTACACACACATGTAAGTGAGCTCACACGTACAGGCTCACGTACACGGTCCAGATT